>LDKF01002164.1:0-31838 GCA_001026735.1 Rotylenchulus reniformis | reverse complement strand
TTCCAATTCCAATTTCTTACCAAGCCGGATGCACTCGAGAACTTTTGGTCCGTCTCGGACTGTCGACCCAAGAAAATGTGGTTGATTCGCTATTCACGTATGCAACCGGAATGCATTCGTGGGCCTCCAAAAATGACGAAGGCCAGGTGGCATGCGGGCTCATGCAGGTAAAATTGTAAAAATAATTTTTGTTCATTTTTTGGCAACCATCAAAAGGGTTTCGATATTTAATAATTCAATATTCGAGAAAAAAATATTAGAAATAAAATAAGACTAAAAAGAAAAAATATGGGAATTACTTTAGTTTATTATTGCCTTCCCCTAAGAGTCATTCGAAGCAAGGGCTTCGCGAAATTCGGGAATTATTTCGAAAAAAATCCACCCTAGCAAAAATTGAAAATTTTGGTTCCTTTCGTAAGAATTTTTTAAAAGGTCGACTGCCTCAATAGAAAGATTTACTCGAATTTTGAGACTTTTCTCGAAACAAATCGAACTTTCCGGTGATCAAAATCGAAATTTTGTCCAACTCTGAACCGAACTAACCCTCTGATCACCAAGCTGTTCTGAACAGAAATTCAGCAGAACTTTGCTTATTTTTTAACATAAAAAGCAGGTACGGTATTATAAAGTATTTTTTACAAAAAAAATATTAAAAGAATTGTTGGATTGTGCACTTTATAGGTGGACCGAAATGGACACTGCAACTGGGTGGAGGGCAGTGACCCGTCGGATTTTGTGCGCCGATGGTACCACAGCGACTGTAGCGGAGGGTTGACCCTGGCGGATGGGCTTACTGTACACATTGCCAATGGGCATACTGTGTTCAGCATTTATGGCAATTCAGTTTTCACCACCAGTTTTGTATCCGGATTTAATGACCATTGATAATGCTTTTTTTTTTGAAAACCTTTTGAAATAATGATCATTTCAGCAGGATTTGTTGATGGATTATTCCTATTTTCTGTGACCACTGTCATGTTAGTATATTAGTAAAGTTTTTTCATTTTTGATAAAAAAATATTGTGATTAATGAGATTAGACAGACCAGATGCATTTACATATAAAAATGGCAATTAAATTATATCCAAAAAATCTAAAATAAATATTGGGTGAAAAATGGTGTCATTAATTTTAGAAAAAGTACTTAACGTACAAAATATGCTATTTCCTGTACATTTCCTGTAATGCAAACCCTACAAATGACAACACACTCGAATGAGAAAATGAAAATTGTGAGAAATATGCAATACAAAATTTTTTTTAATGAAATTATTGTTTTTGTCATCAGTAGTTAAATGCCATTTTGCCACATTTTTGATCCTTTTTTTGGTTGGTTTTTTTACAAATTTATCAATGTTTATTATATTAACAAAAATTTCATTACGTTTTAGGCAATAGTATTTCAAAACTAAAAATTAAAGGGCAGTATTACTTCAACAATGGAATATTATTTCATTTTCCAAGCCTTCAGCTTTATTAATAGCGCACATTGCTGATCACATGATCGGCCTCTTCCAGTGCCTAAATTTTCAATAAAAAAAATTAAAAACTCATTATTAGAATGATATGGTAATTTATGGTATCAAAATAAATTAACGCACCTTAAGCGCTTGCTGACATTCCACGCGCTTAAGCATAACCTGCTCACTCTCGGCCAACAAATCTTCCAACGATAAGCATCGAAGTTGCGCTTCCAACTCGGTCTTCAGATGTGTCTGTGATGTTGGAATAAAATCGTATATTTTTTTACAAATTTAATAATTTTATATAGTAGAGATCGGATCGAGAATTTCGAGCAGAGATTCTCGAAAAATCTCGTGTCGTTGAGGATCTCGATTTTTTGGGTCGAGATTATTCGAGAATCGCTTCGAAAACAAAATTCGATCTCTATTATAAAAATATATACGTATAAATAAATGAAAAATGTAAAATAACTGATCATTTCACCCACTCGAATGTGGTTGATCAATGTCTCAATGATCGCTTTGGGTACCTTAATCAAAACTGTATAAAAATCTTTTATGTACAGTTATCATTTTTTATACTTGTCCAATTCCATTAACTTGAAAAATTTTTAAAATTAAAATCATATTTTTAAAGTTGGTATAAATAATAAAAAAATTTTAAATAAATATAATCTTTTTTGTTTATTACAAGATCCTGAATATTCTTGCGAACAATTTGAAAGTAACAGTCCACGGCGCGACCTTAATGGAGAATATCATAAAATAATTATTTTTATAAACTTTAGGGGTAATTAGTTTCTAAAACTATAACCTTAGATTTATTAGCATTGAAAATTTTAGTGAAAATTTGATTCAGCTTACATATCATTTCGCACTTTTCCACCACATCCATTTCCATCTGAAATTTATAATCCGACCATAAAATTGTAATAAATTGCCCGTCAACTTGTTGCGAATTAGACTTCGTTTGTTGCGCAGCGGTAGCAGTGCCACCTATTTTTGCCATCCAATGTTGCCCTTTGGACACAATTTTGGACCAGAAGAATAATTTGCTGCCAGTAGGCGCCGCTTCATTGTTGGCATTTGTTGATTGTGGCTCTTCTTGGCCATGCTCGATGAAGTACCATTTGTCCTGGTACTCGGGATGCAATATGTTCACATAGGCCTTCTGGAAGGCCATGAACTGCTTGACAATGCTGAAATTTATTTAATTCGTTCTTTTTCTAGCCCATTTTTTCAGATTTTAGTATTTTTTTGATTTCGTATCTCTTTCATAATTCATAATTGATTAACCCCTTCTTACTTCATCGGATTTTATCTAATTAAATGCCATTTTTTGATATCCAATAGTCATGATTTTTTTACTCTTCATCGATCACGGAGGGAGCCATATCTAATACACTAACATAAGTTAATAAGAAGGAAATAAACACCGCGTATTTGCGTTTTCATTTGAACGAATAAACTTTTCATAAAATGTATTTTTTGTCCCCCTCCCTCTCGAAAAAAGGCAAACTACAATCTTTAATGTGCACTACCCCCTAAAGATCTCCCTCTTCTAAAGACCTCTAACCCCTAAGGATCTTTAATTTAATAAAATTTAAAATTTCAAGGATAAAAAAATACCCCAAAATGATGACACCTGGAAAACCTACTTGATGGTTGGGCCCTTGCGCACGGACAACAATGTCGAAGCTATCTCGTTAATTTTAGCGTGCAGATTAGGAAAACGGGTTGTCACGTCCTGGGAAAAATTCAAAATAAAATATCAAAATGATTTTGATACTTTGGGCATGCATCGATGCACAAGTTCAAGCAGTACTCGGTGCACATCTTCCACGCAGTCCATGCTCGGCTGCTCCAAACATTGGATTTGGTCGCACACAATGGGCTTCAACACTTTGTCCGACATGTATAACGGCGTCTCATAACCCTTTAGAATGGTGGAAGATAAATTATATGAATAAAATAAAAAATTGAACTAAGAGGGTGTGCGTCAGGGGTGCGCAAAATCGAATAATTTTCTTAAGAAATTTTCGGAAAAAATGTGCTTCGGGACTAGGTTGGAGGGTTGGAACAATAGGGCACCCCACCCCATCGCTGAGGTTGAGAAATAAGACCCCCCTCCCTTTACATAGACCCTCCTCCCCCCTCCAATAGACGCCTTGAAGAGGGGTTGAAAAATAGGACCCCTGGGGGCACTTTTTACGGTATATTGATTGTAGATTCATTATATTGTATAAAGATTCATTTGAGGCGAGCTTTGACTCAAATACTGTATTTTATGATAATAAAGATTAATAAATGGTTTCTCAAACCTTTTTGAAAAGCTTATTTTAATAATTTTAAACTTAAAAATATGGAAATTTATAAATAGTCAGCAAAATTTAGGTGTCAGAAATTTATGTGAAAAACCTACCCCCGCATTAAGCACAATGTTGAGCACAATCTCCACCGTAAGGCCCTCTTTGGAGTCCAGACTTTCCAACGCATTTGCATAGATGTCATGGAAAATGTGAGCAATTTTGGCGCCACCAATTCTATAGAGAAAAAAGAATAAAAAACGAAAAAAAAAACAAAAAATATTAGTTGTACTTTATGTTTGATCTTTATTTTTTAATCAATAATATATAAATTTAAATTCTAATTTAAGCTCCCGGATTAAATTTTCTATCCCTATAAAGAAAGGGCTGGGCTTAACTTAGAGGGTAGTTAAATTGTTCAATCAGTACATATTTAATTACTTAATAGTAATTAAGTCTAAAATCTCATTGCTTACTTCAATTTTTATAGAAGTACAAATGTACTTTATATTATTAAGTTGGCAAAATTACAGTTCAAGTTGTTCACGGTTAGCTGGCACAATGCCGTCAAGGTTCTGCTTGTAGGCCTCGGCAAACTGTTCTATGTAAGAGGTCAGCGCTCTTTATGGTAAAAAATCCACTTTATGGAATTTTTTTATTTTTTGAATTTACCTGCTCATATCTGCCACCGGTTCATCCAATGTCTGAAGATCGTTCCGCAACTTTTCCTTTTCATTTAAAATGTCGTTCTTCAGGTGCGGAATGCATTGTTGGATTTTGTCCTGATGAGAAAAATACAAATTAAATTCAAATTATTAATTTTTTGAAATTTAAAAATTTTATTTGATTTTTTCTTATGTTTATTAACATTTTTTGTATGCAAAAATGTGAGTAGATTACCTTATAGTATAAAATTTAAGCATTTTAATTAGATGCATCAGTGTTATTTTAGTTATTTAAAAAAATAAAAAATAAAAATTTTTATCTTAACCATATTTTTGATTCCCGTTAAAAATTTTATTAAGACCCCTGGAGTCATATTTTCATCCGCTCTCAGGAGGAGGAGGGGGTGGGTGTCTTAGTTGAGTTTTTATGGTAATTATTATACTCATTAAAAATATTATCAATATAAAATAGAGACCAAACTTTAGGTTCGAGATGTATCTCGATCCGATTTTTTCGAGAAGCTCATTTATCGAAAGTTCTCAAAAAATGCGAAAAATTATCGAGCTCTATCTCGAACGATTTTTTTTGAGAATCCGCGAGATTCTCGAGAATCTCTACCATACCTCGGCAAAGGGGGTCATAGTCCCCCCCCCCTCCACTTCGCCGCAAACGGGGTTGATCCTAAGGACCCACTTCGCAAGGGGCCCAACTTGGGGGTTTGCGAAGCACCTAAAATGAGGACTTCGAAGGCCAAAAAAAAGACTTTGCAAGCATAAAAATTGATCAAAAATTTTCATGAGAGGTCTAATTTTCAAAAAAATATCGACACCTTTGTGAAGTTCTCTAAAAGGGGAACTTGGTATGCACAATGGACCACTTACCAATGTTAACTGGCGAATTTTTCTCAAAATTTTCCTCACAAATTTGATTTTTTGGCAAAATAAACTTTTTTTAAAAAAATTTGGCAACCCCCGCCACCCCGACTTCGCTCGCCGACCCCTCCCCCTTGCCGAGCTATGAATCTCTAATCTCTACTTCCTTCGATATCCCTTCTCAATACGCTCTCTAAAATAATATAATCAGATTTGATAAATTGCTTTGTTGGATCCATAAAGTTCATTTTATATTATTCATTTGAATAAGTTTAAAGTTACCATCAACAGTTGATTCAGGTGTTCTTTCAGATAGTTGATGCCATTCCTGGATGCAAACTGTGGATAGTTTTCAGCAAAAAAATATTCCTCAGCCACACAACAGTCGGCCATGGACTTGCTTTCTTGCATGTCCTTTGGAGAACGGTTCACACTTCATTAAAAAATTTAAATTATCAAAATGTAAATTAAAGTGCGGACTTTGGGTTCAAGACACAGATTCGAATTAATTGAAACAAGAATCAATCGCAAATCTCGAAAAATTCACCGCAGCCCCGAGTCGAGATTCGAGACGAGAATTTAATCTCGATTCGAAACATATCGATTCGAAACATCTCGATAAATTGGGGAAAAATTAAATTTTTAAAAAATAAATTTTATTTATTTTTTACTGAATAAAATTTTACTTATTATGAATTATTATTATTTACTTATTATTATTATTATTAAATAATAATTTATGAAATATTATGAATAAAATTTTACACGTTTTATAAACCTATATCTCTGTAGGTCAAAATAATTGGTCAAAGTATTTTACAGGTAAAAAATAGGAAAATATTCTAGAGGATAATAAAACAAATTCATCTATGAATTCATACCCAAAATAAAATTATTTTTTATTTTTGCTTATTTTGACTGGGTCAAAACTAATCCAAGATGAGATACGAAATTTTGAATTTTTTGAGACGAAATTTGAGACAAAACTTTGAAAAATCACAGTTCGAGACGGGAATCAAGACGCGATTTTTCGAGATTTCGCTTGAACAAATTATGGATTTTATCTGCGTTTTTAATATTTTTATGTTTAAGCCAATAATATAAAAGATGTTTTAATCGCATGAAAATGCCTTACAGTCCAATGATTTTATGGCGCGAAAACTTTCTCAACAAGTCATGTTTGCCTTCAAAAATGGCCCTGGCATCGGTGCCCGCCAACATCGCATCCAGTTTGGTCAACACAATCACGGAACGTTCGCCTAAGCAAACAACTGATTAAAAAATTTTCATTTCCATTAGTAATTGAAACTTGTCTATTCCGGGGGTGGAGGGGGGGGAGTAACCTCAGATCGGAAGGTGGAGACAATCCAAAAGTTCGCTAATTTTAATGAAATATTAGAAATGCTTTGAAACACTTGTGAAATTTTTACTTACCCGCGCCCCCTTCGTATTTTGAATTCCCTCCGTCTTTCTAACTAATTTTGCTTACCCCCCTCCCCTCCTCCAAATTTTGCTTACCCCCCTCACCCCCCCCCNCCCCCCCCCCGATTTTTGCTTACCCCCTTCCGTCCCCGATTTTGAAACCCACCCACCCTAAAACTAAAAACCGCCACACCTTTTCCCCTCTCAATTTGAGTTGCTGTCCCTAGGAAATAGAAATTTTTGCAAAGGATATTATTCATTTCTGATTTTTTCTAAAAAGCTAGCTACTGATTTACAAAGTTCGAAAAAACACGATTTGGCATCTTCCGTTACCTCGTGGATCTAGCTCGCGCACCATTTTAATCACGTCCGCATTGGCCAGATCTGTGTTAGCCTCCACAACAGCCAAAATGATCGAATTTGTATTCTCAATATAGTGCATGATCATTTGCTTGATTAATTGCTGAAAAGCGAAAAAAGTCCACCTTTTTATGGAAATTCAATTCCACAAAGGAGGACACCAGGGGGACTCCCTACTCCTGATTGAAAAAAAATTCGGGGTAAAGAGAAAAGCGGATGAAAAAATCGAAAATTCTTAATTAAAAAATTGACATACAATTTTCAAAATCTCACTAGGGTGACTTAATTTTCGTCTAAATTAAATTTTCTAACTATTAAGTCGTCAAAAATTCGAGAAAAAAACGCTAAAAAATTAAATTTAGGTAAAATTAGCATTAAAATGGTTAAAAAGTTTTTTAGTGAAAAATCCAATACCAAAATATTTTGGACCAAAATATGCACCCCTAAGCCCAAAGCTCAGACTTCCCCAACCGAAATTTTTTTCTGGAGCCGCCCTTGTCTTCCACTAGCGGAGGAGACCTCGATATTTTCCTGATCACTCGGCACGTCTCGCGCAATGCCCGGCAAGTCCACCAACGAGAGCGTGACCGCGTCCTTGGAGAAGATCTCCAGCATAATGGGCACGTCGGAAATGCGCTTATTGCGCGTGTCCTCCCGTTGGTCCATGTGCCGTTGGATTTCCGCATAAACTTGCTGTGATGTAATGTGATTTTTTATGAGTTTAGTTTAATGAACTTTTTTCATATGTAAGCAAAAAATAATAATGAAAAACTGGTCTAATATGTATAAGAAATTATAAAAAATTATTCAGAGAACGGCCGACGGGACCGATAGGTAACCAAGACAAGTATATCGATAAATTTTCGAGCCCTAATTCTTGGTCTCACTAATTCTCGATCTAAACTCTAGTTTTTCGAGCGAGAATTTTGATAGCTTTCAAAATTTCCAACAAAATTTAAAAAAATCCATTTAGAAAAAAACAAATGATTAAGTTGTTTTTCGAATAGTATGAGGAACACAATTTTCGGAGGTAGATGAAGAATCCGGAAGGGCGTGTTTTTTCTTCAAAAGTTTGGAGTTTAATTTTTGATTTTGAGCCTTTTTTCTTTTTAAAACTGAATTTAACATTCTCGATCTGGTTTCTAAGTCTAATATATTCTTGAAGCAATAGACTCAACGGCAAACATCATTCGGTCAAATTCTCGTTCCAAAATATTTGATTACCTGAAAACTAGTGAAGCGTTCTGTAGGTTTGTGCCCAAATACAGCCCAATCTTCTTCATTGTTGACAATTTCTAGGGAAAAATAAATGATCTTCTTCGATGACATTTTAAAAAGTCATGCAATGCAAAAACACATAGATTATTTATTGTTCTACTCAGCTAGAGTAAGACACGATGGGTTTAAGCTAGCCAAGACGGGGTAAAAAACGGGCCAGGCCCATCTGGTTTCTACAGGCCTGTGTCCCGGGTTTTTTCCCAACTCGAACCATTTAATTTTGTTGAACACTAATTTTTAAACCCGGTACCCTCGTTTTTAGAGTTTTCCGACAGATCTCCGGTTTTTCACACAGGTTTACTTAAAAATTTTCCCCGATTAATTGTTAGGTTTCTTATCGGTTTGGGGTCTTTTTCGATTTGGCCATTTTAGGTCGGTTATGACCGAAACCGGTCATGTCTAGGCATCTAAAAAAGTCACAAAAAAGGCGCCTAAAAAGGCACGAAAAATCACCAAAAAGGCATCAAAATGGCGAAAAGACACAAAAAACGGCAAAAAGGCATTAAAAAACAAAAAATGGTATCTAAAAAATTTCAAAATTTTATTGCAAAATAAATTTTTTAAATTACTTATCGTTCTTAGAAACAGTTTCACATAAATAATTGCATAATTTTAAAAAGATTCCCCACCAGGAGGCGGCTACCGGTAAAATTTTTTGAAAAATTGGATTATTCTTCTTAAGAAAATTGGTCTTTTTTTTTTGCTTAAGGTGAAATCTTTTTGGTTCAAAATTTTATTTTTTTTATATCATTTTGAGATAACTTTAAAAAAACACTAAAATTTCAAAATTTGCTCCAAAAAGTCAAAAAAGGTTCGAAAAATGATGCAAAAAGGCAAAAAAGGCATAAAAATCCCAAAAAGGGTCAAAAAAGCAAATAAAAATCGATGTTAGACAGTTCTAATAAAGCTAAAAATGTGTTTTATGTGGTTTTTAGGCCATTTTTAGGCCGAAGAAAAAAGGCATTTGCCTTAAATTAGATGCCCTAGTCTTGTCCTATTCTACTGTACTGTTCACTGACTTCCGTCCGCCTGCTGAGCCCGTCGCGGGTCGCCCAAGGGGCAATGGTTTAGTCGCAACTCTAACGGGCATCTGGTAATCAGTTCGGTGCCGCGTGGCAATAAATCGCGGCCTACAAAGCGCTCCAACACTGAACTCTTGCCAGCGCTCTAAATCGGGATTAATAAGGCAGATATTTAAATATAGTTAGGCATGAGCATATGACGCCGCTTCGCGGAGTCCCATTTTCTTATTTTAATTTTCAAGACTTTTTTATTAATGATTTTTTAATCGAATTTTATTTGAAAATGTCTTTTCTTTTTTTATTTTCGAATATTCGAGCGTTTGATGAGGAACTTTCAACTCAATTATACAATTTCTAAATACTCTCTATTCCAGTTTTTTAAGTATTAATCATGCCAGAAATCATTTTTCGATTTCCAGATGAAGGTAGAGGTAAGAACCAACTTCCAAAATTTCATTAAAGTCATAAAAATACTATAAAATCAGCTACAAAATCATACAAGAAATATACATTTTTAAATGTCTATTTTTCGAAAAAAAAATCAATTTTTTATCATAATTTTTCGAAACATTTAGCACTGTAAATATTATTTTTATGACTGTAGCTAATTTTGTAGCATATTTTATGATAGCAATTGGATTAGCAAACATTACATCGGTACAAAGTGGTCTTTTGGCAAATTAACAGACTACCAAAGGAATAAGGCATAAGGCATGATACTTAAGAAATTCCCTGGGAAATTTTGATTGAAATACATATGAAACCACATTGTCAGACCTGTGCTCCGATTGCCACAATTCTGGGCAATTTGGCCAACACCTCATCAAATTTTTTCGGAATTGGCGCCAGGGCATCTGCAGATGAATAAGAAAAATTATTTTTAATTTGAATATGATCAGTGGTCACATGTAACCTGACAGCTGATCAATGACCTTGATGAGTTGGGGCAAATCCATGTTAATTTTGATTGCTGATGATGACTTATGAGTTCTGAATGGATTATTGTAAATAATAATTATTTTGTATATATCAAATTATTTAAAAATTGAATTTTATTAATTTTTTTGTTTTTATTTTTTCCTTTTCTATCCTTACGAAAAATTTTAATAATAGCAAAAAAAAGAATGATTTTTTTAAATATTTTTTTAAATTGTTTTAATGGAAATTTTCGCAAATGAAAAACAATCTCCGATAAATAAGCCGTTTTATTTTGAAGATTCATTTATGTATGAATCACTGGAAGTGAATAATTCTTTCTGGCCTCAAAAGCTGCTTTTATGTGCATAACCTAAAATAACCTGATAACCCATTTCTTAGCACGGCCATTTTCCTGTGAATCCCTGTTTATAATTTTATGAGATGTGATTTTATTTTTCTGACCCAATGACCCAATTTTTTTCTGCCCTTATATAACCCTTTAGTGAAAATTGTCTATTGGATCTTTTGCGCTTGGAAAAACATTATTTCATATTTAATTAAAGATTTATTTTATATTTACATAAAAATTTCATTTTGTTATTAAATTGTTTTTCTGTAATTTATAAAAAAAATAATGAAGAAAAATCACGATAGATGTCAAAAATATATGTAAAATGTTAAATTCCTACAAAAAATGAGTAACATCTTATTGACTCTCACACAAGCTGGAATGGAATTCTGAGTCAGCAAAATAAAAAGAAGATCTTTTAAATGCTTAGTCATTTCGCCATACAAGAAATGTCTAGGCCATGGGAATGTAAAATGCTATCAAAAAATGCAAAAAAATTGTTGGTATCGCAATGTGTTCTGTCCTGATATGTTAGATTTGATCTGTGATCAGAGGTTTTTTATTATCGGTAATGTCCAGGTTTCCGATCACTTAACATTATTACTGATCATTTTTATTCATGATTCGTTCTGATTTTTGATGAAAATTTAAAAAAATAAAAATTATTTAATTTTATACAATTTTGGAATATCCCGCTGTCCCTATTATGACCGCCGAAGAAATATTATTTGGAATTTTGTTTCATTAAAAATTTCAAAATTCCCCAAAATGCCATTCTTAGGGGTGCTTGTTGGTACGATTTTTTGGGCAAAAAACGGGGTCGTACTTCGTACTCGTACCTCGTACCACACTTTTCGAGCTCCTCGTACTTCGTACTCGTACTACGAATACGAAGTACGAGTAGGAATGCACAGCACTGGTCGTGGAATAGGGGTAGGCCAAATAGGAGAGGGGAGAGGAGAGGTGAACAGAGGAAAGTTAGAGGTCGTACCAAACACAAGACAAATTATGTAAAAGTGGCGGACGAATGGAGCTAGATTTCCATTTTGAAAGGGGAAAAGAGGGCAAGGAAGGATGTAGAGTATAGGTAAATCTTTTTTGTTGCACCAGTTTCCGCATTCGCAAACAAACAGAAGTCAGTGAAAATAGGTTTTTAAAAAATGACCAATTTCTTAAGGAAGAAGCTTGAAATTATAAAAATCTTCTCCGGTGAGGCTCCACAATAATACCATGAATTTCTCCATAAAACGCAAAAAATTGATGTTTTCATAAGAAAATGGTCTAAAAACGAGTCATGTATTATGCTCTATTTATTTAATGTAAATAAACAATAATATTTTGAATTTTCAAAAAAAAAACAGCATTTTGAGTACCGCTCAAAAGGGCAGTACAATTCTAAAATTTATTCCATACCACTGGAAACCTTTATTCCATACCACTGGAAACCAAAACATTAAATAACTACCTCAAATTTGGGTAATTAAACAAGGAATTGTTCACATCAATTATTTTCTATGTCCTTCAAGATGTCGGTGCTGAGCCGTTAAAAAAAACCGCCACGAGGGGCGTTAAAAAAACCGCCACGAGCTATAGTCTGTACGAAAACTTTTTTGTTAGACAAAAAGTATATAGGCAAAAAAGTGCAGAATTTTACGCTGATTCGAATGGTATAAAAAAATTTTCCGAAATTCATACAAAAAGTTCGAAATGTTGCCGAAATACTAAAAAATACGGTTTTTAGGAGATATTTCGAACTTTTTGTTCGAATTTCGAGAAACAAAATATACCATTCGAATCAGCGTAAAATTCTGCACATTTTTGCTTTTTTACTTTTTGTCTAACAAGTCTGACAAAAAAGTTTTCGTACAGACTATAGCTCGTGGCGGTTTTTTTAACGCCCCTCGTGGCGGTTTTTAGCGGTAACGACCTAGCACCCAAGATGTCACCATCACATAGATCGAGACTCTAGGGGTTCCAATTCTCTCTGCCTCCGCCGTTATAGTTGTCACTCCCATTCCACTCTCTAACTCTCCCTCGTCGTCTGTACTCTCTCCCCAACTACACTCTCTCATTTTTGAGCAATATTCCATCCCCTTTTCATGCCTTTTCAATCACTCTCCCATCGCTTACGATCATACCGCGTTGAAAACACCCCATCCCGTCCGATCTGGCAAGTTAAGCAATGCTGGGCCTCCTTAGTACTTGGAACAGAGACGTCCTGGGAATCGGAGGTGTTGTGAGCTTTTTTTAATCGTTAAATTTGTATTCTTGTAATTTTTATTTTATTTTTATTTTATATTTCTCTATTTTTACCCACTTATAAAATAATGATGACCTCACCGGTCCTGAGGACCTCACCGATCTGGAATTGCATCGTACCCAAGGTTACAGTAAACTTCCTAATATGTCCTATGAACCAGGTGTTCTAAGCTTATTTTATTTCTTAGGATTTAAAATTTCAATTTGAGATATTTAATTAAAACATGGCTTGGCTTACAGTGGTATGGAGTAAATTTTGGAACTTACCGCCCAAAAAAAATAAATTATTTATTTACATTTTATTTCAAAAAATATTGCTTATTCTGGTGAAACAATATACTTAAGAAAAAATAGAGGCAAAATTTAGAAAAAAAAATTAGATTTCCTTTTTCAAAAATAAAAATGCATCGAAAGACGGAATTTTCACTTTTTATAAGTATTTCCCGAATATTCACTCAAGTGTAGGTCCCAAAGCTAGGACTCTTTAGTACCTTGTACGGAGGATTTTATGTACTAAAAATTAACGTGACAATTTATATTATTTTTTATAATTAGAATTTATAAAGAGAGACTTGAATAATTACTCGTTAATTTTATGTGTTTTATGTGAATATTTATTGTAAATTAATCAGTTATTTAATTTATTTGCTTATTATTGAAACAAAGTTTTAAATTTTATTATAAAAATAAGTGTTAATTCATCAATAAGTGTACATAGTTAAAATATGGTTCATGGTTGTCATGACAATCAATTCTTTAGAACAAATGAGCAAAAGGCCGAATTGCTTCTTATACCTAAAATTAACCTAAAAAAATCATTTTTATTGCTAGAAGAGTAAAATTTCTATAATTCAAATATTCAATGTGTTTGATTTTTAAGGTTCAAATGCTATTTATTTTCTAAATTCTTACATTAAATTAATAGATTGGTAATCATCCCAACTTTCATGTCAATCTAATTGTTGGAAAATGCGGTAAATATTATTTTTCAGATACGAATTATGGAAGAAGATTAAATTATTTTTCTTATAAGATTCATAAAAAAATAATTGAATTGTTTGAATTTCCATGAGAAATATTATTTCCATGAGAAAAATATAAGTAGTAACCTGAAAAGAAAAATTTTACCCAGAACTTTTTATAAGGCTAATTTTAAGTTTAATTTTTATTATTTTTTGATATTAATTTTTATTAGGACTCTTACCATTTTACCTACTGAGACATGGCTTGAAGTGATCCAATTTGTGCCCTTCAAATGTCTCTTCATGAACATTTGTTTGGTCAACAGTCAATTCGCAGCGTTATCCCAACCTTTCCTCGAGACTCTGAGGCCGAGAAAAATTAACAAATTAATTGTTGGAGAGGTCAGCAAATTTAATTTTGTTTTGATCATTTTGAACAAATTTAATGGATAAAATAAAACAAAATCTTGAAACCTTTTACGACATTAATAAACCGTCAGTTAGGTAAATCATTCAGAATTATTATATTTTGGAACCGATCCGAATCAAAATATAAATCACTGATCGTTTAATTATATTGATCAAAATTTGGTTGGAAAATATTTAGGTAAAAGGAAAAATATATTAGCTTATAGAACAATAATTTATTTTAAAAAGGCTTTTGAAACTTGATCAAGTTTAAATTTTTGTAAAATTTATTTTAAATAAAATGGAAAAGTTGATGGACTTTTATAATTAGTCATATTTTAATCTATACTCTTAACAAAATGTGATCTATCAACTCCTTTAAGCATCTGTACTTGAACATGCTCCAAATCAGCACTATTTTGACCGTTCCAGTTCGTTCTGACGGGTTGTTCGACTATCTCATGCGAAACTTATTCGACCTATTTTATCGCAAGCTATTCAGGAATAAGAGGTTGAAAAAAACATAAATACAATTTTAATACTTTAATTTTTTGCATGAATTATTAGTATTTTGGTGTAATATTTTAAAGATTTTAAAAAGTCTAAAAGTTAGATAATTTGTTGTTTTGAGGATTTTATTTTTAGCTCTTTTTTAATAGATTCTCGAAGATCGAAGCAGTCGGAATGTCGAAACCGTATGAAGTTTCGAAATCTAAAGAACCTCCCAAATTATTCGACGATTGCTGGGATATGTCACGTCCATTCAATAATATAAAAATTGGTCAGGGAATTCACATTAAAGGTAAAATTTTCAAGAGAACAAAAATTTGATATTTTGGCTTATGAAAATAAAAAAAATTTCCATAGGAAGTTTAAATTTTAAATTTCCAGTCTAACATTCTAATTTAATTTTAATAGTACCTTCATTTTCCGGAATCTTTTTTTATTTTAAAATTTAATGATTTATTTAAAATATAAGATATATCTTATTATACCTTTTTTAAATACGATAGAATAAATTGTCAGATTCATAAAATTATTAAAAAAACGCTTGAGGCGCAGATGATTTTATTTTTCATAAATAAGGTTAAATACGTAGTAAATTTATCGATTACTATTGACATCAAGAAAAAAAGAAAATACTCTTTTATCGTCTGTATGATGAATAAATTGATGTATCTCCTAAGAAAAAGTTTTAATAATTTCCCCCTCCCCCATCCCACTGATAGAATGGCGATGCACCGAGATCCCGAAAATTCTGCCGCCTCCAAATATTTTAAGCATCAAACAAATTTATTTAAATAGTATGTTTTTCCTAATTAGCTGATAAGGAGCATGGAAGTCATTATTTCAATTAAAACTTTAATAATAAAACACATTTTAAAAATATTCGAAATTAATTTTAATGAGTAAAAATAAATAGAGAAAAAAATTCAAATATGACATAAAGCATTTTCTGCAATTAATGTTTTATATTCTATCATATATTATAGAAAAATATTAAGGTATAGTTTTTCGATATATAGTTTATCAAAATAAGCATTGAAAATATTTTGACTGATGAACCGAACAAAAAAATTAAAAGTTTTTTTACAAGAATTAAAAAAAAGATAAAAGACATAGATTAAACATGTAATAAATGGCAAATTATTTATATCAATTCCTTTCTCAATAAAGGATCTTATGGCGCTATTTTATTAGCGAAAAAGGTGAAAAATTTTTTTCAAAGATTAATACATTAGAATTGATCTGATAAAATTAATATCATGAATTTAAAGTGTATTATTTTTGCATTTAGTCATTGATCACCAAGTGCTTAATTTACTTTCTTTTTGCACTCAACTTGAAGGCTGTTACACAGTGACGATAGCCAATTTTGGCACCTTTTGCCATTCATTGGCCGAAAATGGGATCCAGCTGCAACAGTTCTTTGATGCGTTAGGAAAAGAGTTGAGATAAATTAATAATTATACTATCGCATTTTTTGATAATTACAAAAAATTGAACTTTTAGTGTGAATTTGAAAAACAAAAAGTCCAAAAGTCCAAAGAAAAATATATACCTTTAGAAGTTTTGGCCTTCTTTAAAATTTTTTGATGGTGTTCTTAAGTTTTGATATTTTATATAACAAACAGCACCGTTATAGCCAGAACAGCTAAAGCTTTGACCAAAAAGAATCAGGGTCTGTTCATGATTTGTTTTGATTGTACTTTTCAGAAGGAAGCAACTTTAATGCTGTAATTTTTCTTATTAAGTTGCAAAACAATTAGCATCTCGTGCCATGGTAATAAGAACAAATACAATGACCTGTTTCGACATTCTGAACTACTGCGAATTCCTCAAGTTCTAAATTCTTCCCTGATCTACATCCGTCATACGGATCCGTTGCCGTTTGATCTGGACCAGTTGATCAAATGGCTGAAATGGCCAATTGACAAGTGGAAGAACCTGCACGTTGATTTGGGTGGAATCAGCGAGTCTAAATGTCGAGCAACCACCGAAATGATGCGCGTAATGATCAGAACACTCAGATATGACAACCAACAGGTTCGAATTATTTTAGCTAAGACATTAATGTCGCACCTAATATAGAACTTTAGGATTCAAGTTTCGGCCTTTAGTTTCGTGAAATTTTAGTTCGTCCGATTCTATTAAAATGACCCATGTTTTAATATTTGCTCGAAGGACTGAAGAATTCTAGGATCAATCGAATTGTTTTTTTCTGCATTTAACATCCAATTAGCTACATATTAGTGGAAGTATAGACAGCCCGAATTTCTATTATTAGACAGCCCGAATTTTTCTATTATGGTTTAACCTTGTAGCGCAAAACACGGGCTAACCATTTTTTTATCTTTCGATTTTTGACAGAATTGAAAAATTCTATGAAAGTAAAGGAATTTGTATGGTTTTCAATTTACAATTTTGTATGAATTATTTTTGTAGAGACATTGTAGTAAATAATTAGACACTTTTTAATTAATTATCAAAATACTTTTTAGCTTGTGATGAACATTGTAAAAGAATTGAATCCCTGTATTTTTTTGTAGGGTAATGGTCTCAGAACAGGCCTTCATGTACTGCTTAACAATGTCGCACTGGAAATAGAGCCATTTGAGGAAGGTTCTCTGAGACTTACGATGTACCCTGGAGATTTCTGGCAGACCTTTTTGACCGGATTACCTGGATATTCTTGCCGATATGTTTTAACAAATTATCCGACAGATAGATCCCGATTGGATTATGGCTGTCCAACTGAAGTCATTGTTGATGTCTGATATAAATGATCGAACCTAGTTAAAGACAGACCAAAGCTATTTTTAAAAGGAAGAAAATGTTTACTTATAAAATAGGTAATAGTTTTTATAAATTATTAACTTGTAAGTATAAAAATTTTTTATTCATTTTATCCTCAATAAGTTTGAATAAAGTCAACTTATTTTATCTCCAAGAATAAAAAAGTGAATTAAAATCATCGGCAGTGATTAAGTGAAAATAAGAAAATGAATAAAAATGTGAGCATTTAAAAACGAAATCGTTGTGCAAATTCCTCAAAAATCCTCCGATCAAAGATTAGTATGGCCAAATCTGTAAAAAGATGAACAAGAAATGTTTTTAATTTTTTTATTAATGGTCTTTAATGAATTGATTTTTTTTCTAAATATTTATATAACTAAGGGAGGGGCAAAACGTTAGGCCGCCGGTGGGACTCGACTCAGGATCTATCTGATGGCGACACCTTGAAGGGCATAGGAAATAATTTATGTGAACAATTCTTCGGTTTAATTACCCAAATTTGAGGTAGTTATTTAAATCCTGCCCTGGATTCCAGTGGTATGGAATAAATTTTGGAATTATACCCCCCTTTATTGGTGGTACTCAAAATTCTTTATTGTTTTAAGATGTGATACGGTTTGCGTAGATGCTCTATAAAATGACAGGAATAGAATATGCAAATTCCGACTAGCAGTAGGGAATGTTCCCTTGTGAGCTAACATTCGTAAAATACAATTCAGCTTATAGTAAAAAAATATTCTTAGAAATAAAAAATTGAGTAATTAGCTAGAAAATAGCTTAAGTCATCCGAGTAGGTCCAATTGGTTAATCGGAAGGGCTTATTTTGTAGCTAATTTAATGCTCTATATTTTTACATCAAAATTTTTCTAAAGTTAGTGAAGCCGATTTATTGTGATTGAGAGCATTCAGGATTCAGGGTGCGTGCGAGTTGTCGGGGTGGTGTGTCATCTGGAAATCTGGATTAACAGAAATCCGTATTTAATAATATAATTATCAATAATGGCGCCCAAAGTAATAAAAATTAGAAAGAGATCCAAAAAAAGCAGCCAATCTACATCGGCAATGGCGTGGGCGGACCGGTGCTAGGACTTTAAAAAAATGCCAAATGCAAAATTTTGGCCTAAAACTTTTTTTTGTTAGGCTTGTTAGACAAAAAGTATAAAAGAGAAAATTGTGCAGAATTGTGAAAGAGAAAATTGTGCAAATTAAAGTGATCAGACAATGCCAGACCGTGATCCAGAACAAAATAAGTGATAAAATTGCAAGCGGAAATATAAGTCGGCAAGGGGGTGTTACCGGTGCTAGGTCGTTAAAAAACCGCCACGAGTGGAGTTAAAAAACCGCGTAGTACTAAAATTATAACTAAATTTTTTTTTCGATGTTCAGGCTACCGTAAATGTATTAGTGCTAAGGAATTCAGTAAATCAGAACCTGTAGAACTTACTTTAAATTCAAAAATACAATTATTGATTGAAAAATGTTTAATATTTTTAAAAAAAAATTAATTAGATTCCGCATAGTTTCTACAGGCATAATTTCTTAAAAAGGTTTTTAATACCTTCTTTGAAAAAAAATTTCTCAACTGCTTTGTCCACTTCATAAAAGTCTGAAAAAATATAAAAATATATCGCATTCATAAATCGAAAATGTCATCGTCACTATCAACTTTGATCTCGTATACACAAATGCCATAGGGACGGATGGCATCGCTATCGGGCAACAGCCAATATTCAGTATGGTGACTGTAAACAAAGCCCTGATGAACAACCTTCAACTTCGATGAGTTCACCCGTGTCTGTATGATCAGTTTGTAGTTTTTGCCCTGTCAAGAAATTGTAATAAGAAAATATAAAAAATAATAAGTGAATATCTGATTGTAAAATTACCTAGTTAAAAATATTGTTTTTTTTATATATCTCGTTACAGAGAGCTTTGCTTAAGAAATTACATTCGAATATTTCGGGATTTTGTAACCTTATATTACTCTTAGATTCTATTAACACTATAATCATAGGCAACCTTATATTCAATCAGAATATAAAATTCCCTACGTTGTAGGTGTATTCCTTGGCATATAACCAGGCTGTTTCCGGGTCCGGCGTAACGTAGATGCCCTTGCCGTGTTCGAAACGTTTGCCCTTGTCAAGACGGAACCCTTCCTTTACAATGTCAATGGCATTCTCTTCCGAAGTGCCATGGTAGGCCACCGGCCATCCTTCGTCCTTCTCCTCTGCTGAATCAGTGACGTTGCTTTGCTGATTTTGTTTCTCCTAAAATAAGTGTGATGTAAAGATGTATAAGTATTATAAACCTAAGCTCATTTGAATGTTCCTAATTAATAAATTAATTAATGCCCAAATGATCTATAGCCTCTTTCTATCCAGCAGGGAAAGGGTGATTTCGAGTTATATCCATTATTTTTAAAGGTATTAATATTATCTTTGGAAGTTTAAAGTTTTACGGATGTGGTATTATAAGTTATAACTGTTGCTGATCAAAATTATTAATTGATGACCATAAAACTATAAAAATCTGCATATACAAAACCGTACCAAAGAGCTTAGATATCTGCCGGACTTTGAAGGCTTTGGTGACTAACTATTTGTCATCGGGATACTTGCCATCGACCTGTAGGACAAAGACATGCAATCCATTATATATATAAAATAGATATATTTATGATAATAAAATTTGATGAAATACCATAAATATTATAAACCAAAAATATTTACTTTTATCGCATAACGCATCGAACCATATGGAGGGTGGTAGRAATGTCCGCCGCGAGAAAGCGCGATGCCCCAGCCCTTAAAAATTCGAAAATATAAAATAGTTAAAAATTAATGAAATACATCTTCATTTCGAAAGTCTCGATCAAATTTTGGGTCGAAGTAATCCGGATTCAGGTAGTAATGAGCAAATCCCCCGCCTCTTAAACGAAGCAACAGCTGTAGTGTTGGTGCAACTCCATCATTACCATTAATACCGCACTCTCTCATTGTCTGGAGATCTGTGAGTTCCTTCTAAAATTGAAAATTAAAATATTTGTTAATATATATGACTGCAGTAAATTGAAAAGAACAGTTTAATAGCGTTTAATCTATTCTTTTTGAAATTTTCTACTGAAAATGAATTGAAATACTAACATCAAAAAGGTGCTAAGATTTTCCTGAACTTCTAATATCCGGTTGTTATTTTTGTTATTTGGTGGAATATTTTTGAATAATTAGAATTGGATAGATGGATTCGAAAAAAGAACCTATAGAGCATCTTCAGATATTAGGATAAACGGAAACTTCGGAAAAAAGGATTTTTTAGCAATATATTTCTTTTTGTTATTTTTAAATTACCGTATTCTCTCTAATAGAAGGGGCCCCTTCTATTGTTTCAACCTCCTTCCAAGGGGCCCCTTCTATTAGAGAGGCCCCTTCAATTAGAGTGGCCCCTTCTATTTTTCAAAGGTTGAAAATTTTTAAAGGTGTTAACAAAAGATTAACGGGTTTTTCGGGTGTGCCGACATTTGCGGCCCCTGAGGCACAATCGCTATAACTCGGTTCAGATAAAAGCTAGAAAAAATTAGTTTGGTGTCAAAAATAGAGCAAAAAAGTAGCTAAAAATGAGCCTATTCTCATTCAAATTGTTCCACTGTGAAAAAATATTATGGCCAAAATACTATGAATTTGTCCATAATTATTATTTTGATCATAACTTTTTTCATATTGGTCCAATTCGAGCCTTCTTGAATTCATTTTTTAGCTAATTTTTTGCTCTATTTTTGACATCGAAATCATTTCTTTAGGTTTAGTTCTAACCGAGTTATAGCGATAGACGCAAATGTCGGACCACGTACAATCGTTTTTCTTGCTGCCACTTTGAGAGCAACCTCATTTTATTCAAAAATTCTTTCAAAATTATTTTTGTCTTCAAAAAATTATCAATTTCTGTTCAACATACCAATTATATAGGTAGTAGATCAAAATGGAAATGTCTCGTCGCCAAAAAGGGCCTCTTCAATTAGAGGGGCCCCTTCAATTGGAGAGGCCCCTTCTATTTTTCAACCTCCTCACAGGGGGCCTCTTCTATTAGAGAGGCCCCTTCAATTAGAGAGGCCCTTCTATTAGAGAGAATACGGTATATTAATTTTTATTACCCCTTTGAACTTGAGACGTTGTTGTTCAATTGACGGTTCAATTGACGGTTTTCTTTCTTGGATCTCCAATTTTATGCTTTTCACTGTCGTTTTACTATCCACCCACAAGGTCATCGGCCTTTTATCCAATGTTTTGATGCTGAAATATTAATTTATTTTTGCTTAAATGGCTATTAAATATGATCTAATGAAGTAAATAAATTTAAACCACGTCTTTAATTTAATAAAGCATTAAAAGATTCAAATTAAAGTTCGCTCACATGATTTGGAATTGATCTAGCTCTTTGGATATTCCGTTTTTATCCTCTGCTGATTTAACATTTATATGCTGATAGAATTGTTCAAAAATGTTGTCCATGTCCAATTTCTCGATAATTTCCCCTTGGCCTTTGGCAATTTTCATTTTCTCCTATACATATTAACAAGGTAATTCAAACAAAATATTTTAAATATTTATTTTTATTTCCTTTTTTATTACTTTATTAAAACTATTCTATCAAACAATTTTTTAATTTTTTAACAATTATTTAATTTTTCAATTGAAAGTATTTTATAAATTTGACCGTCGAAATCACATTGTCCATTCCCAATATTCCATTGATTGTTTGGATCAAGCCATATTCCATAGCACCATATAAAGAGCTTTGGCTTTCATCATCGAAGTTTTCGCATGAAAATTAGGTAATTATATTTTTTAATTATAATTATTTTTAATAATTTTTTAATACCATGTTCTGGCATATCTCCGACACTAAAGCAAACCCAAACAGTGAAATATTAATAAAATTTGTATGAAAATTGCCATTTTGTGAACTAAAATTCTCTCTCTCCACATCATATGTTTTTATAAAAAAATCGTTAATTTATAAAAAAAATAGTGGAACATAACAATTTTGTTTGCNAAGTTCGCTCACATGATTTGGAATTGATCTAGCTCTTTGGATATTCCGTTTTTATCCTCTGCTGATTTAACATTTATATGCTGATAGAATTGTTCAAAAATGTTGTCCATGTCCAATTTCTCGATAATTTCCCCTTGGCCTTTGGCAATTTTCATTTTCTCCTATACATATTAACAAGGTAATTCAAACAAAATATTTTAAATATTTATTTTTATTTCCTTTTTTATTACTTTATTAAAACTATTCTATCAAACAATTTTTTAATTTTTTAACAATTATTTAATTTTTCAATTGAAAGTATTTTATAAATTTGACCGTCGAAATCACATTGTCCATTCCCAATATTCCATTGATTGTTTGGATCAAGCCATATTCCATAGCACCATATAAAGAGCTTTGGCTTTCATCATCGAAGTTTTCGCATGAAAATTAGGTAATTATATTTTTTAATTATAATTATTTTTAATAATTTTTTAATACCATGTTCTGGCATATCTCCGACACTAAAGCAAACCCAAACAGTGAAATACATTAATAAAATTTGTATGAAAATTGCCATTTTGTGAACTAAAATTCTCTCTCTCCACATCATATGTTTTTATAAAAAAATCGTTAATTTATAAAAAAAATAGTGGAACATAACAATTTTGTTTGCAATATCGTCGTGGACGAGGATGACTAAAAGTTATATGCTCTAAGGCTTAAGGAATTATCCTTCTCAATTCAATTGGCTTATATAAAATTCTTTAATTATTGCTTATTTACCACCATAATCATTAATAATTTTGATTAATTGTGCAAATTGCTTTTTGATCACAATCATCCTCAACACCCACCCAAAATGTTATTTTTGACTATGATCATCGCCAACTCCCACCCACACCTAATTAAAATTGCTATTATGATTACGATCGTCCACCCCACCCACTTATAAAGATTGATTGCTTTTATTGGATTCGGAACAAATAGAATAATAATAAAAAAATTATAATTTGCATAAAGAGACTTTTGAAATTGAAAGTAGGTAATCAAATATCATCAAAATGAACAATATATAGCTCGAATTCAAACGAATTAAGCATCATTCATTTCCTCACTGATTTGGAATTTTAAAACTTTTATTCCGAGGATTAATCTTTGAAATAATTATTAATGAAATGTTAATGTTTGCCTTTTTGAGCAAAAATATACAAATTGAGCCTATGTCCATTGAGAAAAATTATGGCCAAAATACAATGAATTTGTGCATAAATCCAATTTGGCCATACCTTTTTCACAGTGAACAAATTTGGATCAGGCTCATTTTATAATTATTTTTTTTCTTGAGTGACGCGCTGGACCCATGGCAAGAGATTGTTTGATCCTCGACGCTTTCCCCTACTGTAGGCACTATTTTTCCCGTGGAAAAAGGCTAGCTGGCGATCGGGATCAAATCCGGTGTGTTCTGATGAGGCCTCGAATGCTCTATCAATTGAATTACCTACGCCGCCGACGAGCAAATAGCGACTAATTATTCTCAATTTCTTAATAACTAACGACTAGACTTTGTAGGGGGGGGGGAAGCAGAAGACGCCAATCATGTTTCGTTCACATTTGTTTTAACTATTTTAAAAGAATTGTCAGGGCACCATTTTGCTCAATGGCATCCTTTCAAAATGGCAAAGTTTGTATATTTTCAATTAAGAATTTAGATCAATACATAATCCAAACACAACAAGGGCAGAGTTTGAACATAGTATTGAAATGATCTTTTCTTGGAAATTGATGATGCCAAATTCTGGCGAGTTCTATTTTTATTCTTTTGTAGGGGAATCTTATTCATTTATGGAATTAATTGTTCTTCTACTGGATGACTCTCATTCAAACCATTTTTAAAATAATTTTTTATCTTTCCATGAATAATATGGAATCTCACATGTGAGCAATATGTAATTGGATTTTATATAATTTTATATTTATACTTAATAAAATCGATATAATTCAATTGAATGTATAAGGCAAATTGAACTATATGAATTCTTTGTAATTATCCGTATTTTTACAAAAAGTTCTTCAGCAGATTATAATTTCATAGAGCAAAATATTTATTTTAATTAATTATTGTTTCGGTACTTGTTCAGTTTACGTCTCCGATTTTTTGAAAAAAATTGCAATTTTTTTTATAATAAATTCAATTATTTTAGCATGGAAATATTACGAGAATTTAATATACATGATTTATTCCGGCTATTAAACAAGTCTGACGATGATTTTTTGCAATGGCTACGTGACTGTAAACTTATGTGGACGACCAGAATGTGTGATTGCGGCAAAGAAATGTCACTAAAAACAAATCGCCACATCAATAAAGAAACGAATGAAGTTAGAGAAGACATATGGCCGCTTTGGCAATGTACAAGTGCTAAGAACCACGATGGCAAAAGAATATGCAAGGGCTTCTTTGATGGCACTTTTTTCTCTGGNTTAATTTAAAGGTTCAAATGGTGCTACTGTAGAGATAGATGAAACAGTGCTTTGTCGACCAAAATACCATAAAGGCAAAATGGCAGCAGAACAACAGTGGTTTTTCGGCGGAATTGAGCGCGAGTCAGGGCGGGCTTTTATGGTGCCAGTGGAACGGCGTAAACATCATTACCGCGATAAATCCTTGTACCATCGTCCTTAAAAACGAATTTAAATCTATCAAAATCAGTGAATGTACCTTTTCCTTTCTAAAATCGCGATCAAATTGTGGGTCGAAATATTCGGGGTTCAGATAATAACCCTCAAACCCAAAGTCTCTTATCAAATGGATCTCTGGAATTTCTCCTTTATCTCCAGTGATCCCACACTCGGCCATCGTTTGTTCATCCTCGAGTTGTTTCTATAAAAATAAAAAATAAAAGAGCAAAAAATATTTATAGGATAGATTGAACAGAACGAAAGTTTTATAGGTAAATTTTTTGTTCAGTTTACGTCTCCGATTTTTTGAAAAAAATTGCAATTTTTTTTTATAATAAATTCAATTATTTTAGCATGGAAATATTACGAGAATTTAATATACATGATTTATTCCGGCTATTAAACAAGTCTGACGATGATTTTTTGCAATGGCTACGTGACTGTAAACTTATGTGGACGACCAGAATGTGTGATTGCGGCAAAGAAATGTCACTAAAAACAAATCGCCACATCAATAAAGAAACGAATGAAGTTAGAGAAGACATATGGCCGCTTTGGCAATGTACAAGTGCTAAGAACCACGATGGCAAAAGAATATGCAAGGGCTTCTTTGATGGCACTTTTTTCTCTGGTGCTCATCTAACGCCAAAGCAAATATTTGAATTTACGTACTATTGGACGCGCAATACACATTCGCAGGAAGAATACCAACATGATATGCAGTTAGGGCGAGCTACAATTGTGGATTGGAAAATGTTTTGCCGAGATGTGACCGTCAGTTTTTTTCAACTCTATCCACAGAAAATAGGTATTTTTGAAATTAAAGTTAGACTTGAAATAATTCTTAATTTAAAGGTTCAAATGGTGCTACTGTAGAGATAGATGAAACAGTGCTTTGTCGACCAAAATACCATAAAGGCAAAATGGCAGCAGAACAACAGTGGTTTTTCGGCGGAATTGAGCGCGAGTCAGGGCGGGCTTTTATGGTGCCAGTGGAACGGCGTAACGCAGCAACATTATTGCCAATTCTTCAAGAATATGTTTACCCAGGTTGCTTGTAATTAAATTGGTAATAAGAATATATTAAATATTTATATTTAGGAGCTAAAATTGTGTCGGATTGCTGGGCAGCTTACGGTGGAATAGAAAAGCTGCCTGAAGGTTATAAACACTACACCGTAAATCACAGCAAAAATTTTGTCAATCCTGAGTCAGGGCAGCATACCAATACAATTGAATCAACGTGGCAGAAATTTAAGCAAGCGCATAAAGAACTATATGGTACAAAGCGAGGGCTTGTGAACTCATATGTGGAAGAATTTTTGTGGCGGAAAAAATTTAATGGACCTGACATCTTTTATCATTTTTGGTCTCAAGTGGCAGAAATTTATAAGATTGACTCATAAATTATGTATTGTATTTATTTATTTATAAAATGATTGTTTTTTTTGAAAAAAAATTGCAATTTTTTTTCAAAAAATCGGAGACGTAAACTGAACAAGTACCAGTACATATATCCAAGACAATGAATACCGTGAACAATTCATCGGCGATTTTCACAAAGCAATGTCAGCGATCCATTCCGCTCAGCCAAAGTCCATTATGCCTGTTCCCCGCACATCGCAATCAATCCGATTCGGATGCTGGGATCTGTCCTCGGTGGAGGCTAACACTATATTGTTGACCTATCAGATAAAAACTTGGATTAAGCTTACCATCAAGGAAAATCTCGTTACTTTTATGGATTTACACATTTAGCTTAGTCAATATTGAATCCTTTATTTTCAATTTTGCACCTTTTATTTATGTTTTTTATTTTTACATAAGATTGGTTAATTGTTCCGTAATTTTCCATTTTTTGTTCGCTTTGAGAACACCTTTTTATAAATAAAGAACTTTCTATTATAATAAAAAATAAACCATCTTAATTCAGAGAAAATTGGTAATTAAAAAAATGACTGTTTCGAAGATGAATAGAGAATTTTGAGGCCAGAAGCCTCTAAATTACCTATCATAAAAAAATTAAAAATAAGCATTTCACAAAAATTTATTATCAATTTTTTTGAAAAATCTCTAAATTTTAAAAAGATGATATTTAGTCAGTTTACGCCTTTTATTAGGAGGAAGTTCCTTAACATAAGGGGGAAATTTTTATAAAAATAACCCTTTTATTCCTTTTTCATAAGATCGAAAAAGCTTTAAGGAAGATTTCACTACAAACATTGTACATTATTTATGAAAGAACAAAAAACGCGAATAAAATTTAATTAGAAAATTGTAATAAAGAAATTTAAAAAATAATAAAATAAATGTATAGGAAATAAAAAATTGATAATTTTATTGCCGGTTTGCTTAGCTTGTCGAGTGGAACTATCTTCGAAAATTATTTTTTTCTATCAAAGATGAAAAAAAATTGTATAAATAGGTATGATTTGTTAGACTTACGATATTTTTTCCTAATTTGTTTCAAAATTTTTATTATACACCATCGAGTATTAAAAAGTGAAAACGATGTTATACTAATACACGATGACGATGGTTATACTAATACAAAAAATTTAAAAAAATATACAGTATTGTGTTAACTATTTATTTTCGCATTTTTCACTATTTTTCCTTAAAAATAGAGTAAAAATTTGTTCTGTGCACGGAATACTGACAGGATTCTTACTAATAAGAACCATATAGACCGAAGCTAAGGATGAAACAGGGGTATCGACCACAAACCTGAAATAATTATTTCACCATTTACAGGTATCTGTGAAAGAAGAGTACTTGCTGCGGTCAGGTTGCCCTGAAGTGTAATTCCAGTATGAATCGACCTGCTGAAAGCGTTTGACCACCATTTCCGGCGTATACAATTCCCGATTTTTGGTCAAGAAAAATTATCAGACGTTTGGGGCGATTGTGATAATATTAGAAATACTTTGACAATCTCATAGTCCAACAAAAGTTTGGATGGAATTCCCCAAAAAGTTAGATTAATTACCGTAAAAACTGTATTATAACCCTTCCTGCAATTGAACCCCCCTCTGGAGGGTGGTTGAAAAATATAACCCCCCTGCATTAGAACCCCCGGGGGTTCTAGCCAAAAATTAATGGAAAAGAAAATCTAATATTGTATAAGCACCCGCTTGGAGGGACTAGAAAATTTATTAGTAAATCTTTATTATAAGATCTTTCCTAAAATAAGCACATCCAGATCACAGAAAAGATACTAGAATTATTTGGCAATATTGACGTAAATGAATAATGAAAATTCGAAATAAATTAAAATAAATGTCCGTCTTCTCATCCATAAAAAAGTAATTTTTTAATAAGTATTATTTAGTATTTTTGGTCTTTTCAACATTTTTACTGAAGTAAATTTACTTGAAGTTTTGAATTTCCTTTAAAAATCACGAATATAAAAAAATCAAATCTCAAACCTCACCGAGACCCAAAGAAATTGAGGTAAAATCCTAATTCGAATTAGGGTAGGGAAGGGGGGATATCCCCCGCCCCCCCCCGTCCACGACTTTTTTGGGCCCCATCCCTGTCCCCGACGATCCCATCCTGACATCCCCGATCCCCAACCTTCATCCCCGCGGGGATTCGGGGATGAAATTGCACCCCCTAAAGATGCCATTTTGAATTCAACTATTAAGGAAATTTGGGGTAAACCAAGCCAAAGAGACCATGATTCAGTGGAAACAATGCTAGTTTACTAACGATGAAGGCGCAGATTCAATTCCCGTCACTGCATATTTTATTTAAATTATTTCTTTTGATTTTTTTGATCATTTTTATTACTTAAGACAGACAAAAATTATTTAAAATTATTTTTTTACCGAAAACTTTCTAAAATACATTAAAATAACAAAAATATCAGAAAAACTTTTTTAGAATGATGATTCTTGAATATCCAAAAAGGAAGTAACAGAAACGTTAATAAAAATTAAGTAATTTATTAAAAGAGATAGGTCTTAACTCTTAATATTCAAAATTTTCTCCGGCGGCAATGATTTGTTCAAAAATTTGTCATTTGTCATTTATCCAAAAATTTACTTAAAAAAAGAAAAATTTCTTAAGAAAAATGATCTAAATTTTCAAAAATTTTCTCGGCACCACATACAATGAAATTTCTCATCCAAAAAATGCTCATCTTTAATAAATGTTTTGAAATTTTTTTAATATGTAACATTGGGAAAAATTTTGGAAAAAATTTTTTCTGTAAAAAGATAGAAAATTTTTTTGCCTATCCCCGTCCCTGAAATCCCCGATCTCCTTCCCCGGCCGATTTTCATCCCCGTCCCCGGCCCCGACCGAGCCATCCCCGGAAATACCCGTCCCCGATTTTTGCCAAATCCTCCCCCCATGCCCTACCCTAATTTTAATCCTATAATCTCGGACAAAATTAGCAAAAGTTGCCAAAAGAGAACAAAGAAGAGTTGGAGGAACGATAGGAATATACCGTATTTCCTGTATTAAGTCGACCCTGCAATAGACCCCCCCTCTGGAGGGGGGTTGAAAAATAAATCCCCCCCTGCATTAGGACCCCCGGGGGTACTATCCAAAATTTGAATTTTTTATATATCTAGATACAAAAATTTTCAAAATCCAATTGATTTTTCGGCAATTTTAATATCACGCGCTTTGAATGCGAGCATTTCTAATCTTGGTAAAATTTTAGGGTGTATTTCGTTCCAGACCTCATTTTTAGGGGTGTATTTTGATCCGGAACCACATTTTTAGGGATGTATTTTGGTAATTTTAATTTTTTATCATATATTTTGAATATAAAAAATTTTTCAGTTCGCAAATGAATAAAAAAAAATTTACTTTTTGCCTGATAAATTGTTTAAGAAAAAAACAGTTTTTTCTCATCGGGACTCGAACCCAAAGGGCGGATGACGCAGTCTGAAGCACTATCCTCTAGGCCATTAGGGCAGCAGATATGAGTGTGGGTGACAGGGCAGCATTGATTATTATGCAAATTTTCTCCCTCAAAAAATTTTCTCCTTCAAAAAATGGAGTCGAAAAATAGTACCCCCCTCTTCACGACTGAGGTTGAAATACAAATCCCCCCCCCTGCAATTAGTCCCCCCTGTAATAGACCCCCCTCTGGAGGGGGGTTGAAAAATAAATCCCCCGGGGGGTCTAATACAGGAAATACGGTAGGATAAATTAACCCGAAATCACATTGATCTTGTTAGAGGAGGTTCGGATATGTGCAAAAATAACTTTTTCGAAAAATTCCTTTGACAAAAAATATTCAATAAATCTTATCATATATGAATCCTATATCGTTATTTTGTTCATCAAATTACTTTCATTCTCTTTTCTATTTGTTCATTATCATTCGTTCGCATTCCGTTTTTCCCAATGATTCATTCAACAGAATTGGATATTTGATGATTTTTCTATGAATTCAATTTAATAAACCACTTTTCCACATTTTTGACCATTTTCTCTATTATAACAACAATTTTTTTAAATCCAGTTTTTTGGCTTAAATTCCTTAGAGTATTTTGCGCGCTATGCCGTCGGTGATGTTTTTGCTGATTGTTGCTTCCCTGTCCACCCTTCCAATCGGGTCCGCCGCCCTNATGTATTTACAAAATTATCAAAAGGAAAATTTAATAACCAGGCGAAAAACTTAATTATCTATGGTTCAAAATGATTTGAGCTGATTTGACCCGAGAACTATCGTGAACCATATTATCTCGGATCACGTTATATGTATTAACAAAAAATCCAACAATTAAATAGAATGTAGCTGTAAAATTGCTTGGTTTTGGTCGATTTTTTGGCTGCATAATAAGGGGTCCTTTATATTTTTTAAATAAATTTTGAAGGAATCTTTTAAAACAATTAAATTAATTTTATCAAATTTATTCAATTTCATTTTTTATAAATTTGGATTTTTTTGGAGATTTTTTAACACTTTTCGGACAAATATTGGCATTTTTAGCGATTTTAATGAGAGAGCCTCCTAAGAAGCTTTGCTTTTTCTCCTAATCAAATAGTATTAACATTTTGCAAGAATATATATACCAAGATAATTTAGGATTTACTAATTTTTTGACGTGTTTTACAGGTATAGCAAAGCGTTCATGATCGCCGAGGTGGGGATGTCCAATAGCGAGGCATCCGCCGCGAAAAGCATGATCGCCGATCTGGTCGGACGCGTCAACGAGCTGGGTGCGTCAAAAGGCATAGGCGTCTTCTACTAGTGATGTTACGAGACCAAATTTTCCCGAGACCCGAGAGTCGAGACCGAGACTTGACCCCGAGACCAAGACTTGACCCCGAGACTCGAGACCCGAGACTTTTTAATTTTTCTTTCAAAAAAAATCAAAAAAAAATTGTAAAATTTTGAGGTGGCTGACTGGGGCAATGATTAACCCAAAAAATCCTTATTTTCATAACAGTAATTTTTTCTGAATTAAAGTATAGATGCCGTTGGCCCCGATAGGGGCCGCCGGAGAAAATTTCGAGAATTTTTGCCCTTTTCTTAATGAAAATTGACCATTTTAACAATAATTTTCCTAAATTAGGGGG
>LDKF01002163.1:0-32013 GCA_001026735.1 Rotylenchulus reniformis | reverse complement strand
AGCCTTTTTAGAACCAATTTAACCATATCTTGAGATGTTTTCATTAGAAAAATTGAAGATTCACAAAAAATATTTAAAAAAATTTTCGAAATTTTTTCAAAAAAAAATTGCGAAAAAAATAAAAAACTAAAAATTATCCCAAAATTTTGGGAAAAACTAAAAATTTTCCAAAAAATTTTCAGAAAAAACTAAATTTTTTTTTCAAAAAAATTAAAATTTTCGGTTTTTATTGCATTTTTGTGAAGAATTTCTTAAAAAAAAGCCAAAATAGGGAAAAAAATAGGGAAAAATGGCGAAATAGGGAAAAATTTAGCCGCGCTTATAGAAATAGGGAAAATAGGGAAAAAAAAGTTCATCAAAATACGTTTAAATATGTCTAAAAACGCGTTTTTGAGCGTTTCCCTACGATTCCATGGCTTTAAAAAATAGGGAATTCCCTAAAATTTGACACCCTACTTATTAGAAATAATTTGAATATGTTTTTCCCATTTGAGATCTGATGAAATAAAAACACCTAGATCTCTTATTACTTCATCTTGATTAATTACATTTATTTTTGAATTGTAAATGGTGTAAATTCTTTTTGAGTTTTTGGTCCCTATATAAAAAGCTTGGCATTTTTCGGGGGCTAATTTTAGGTCTTTCGAATGTGCGAATTCGGCTAATTTATTAATAAAGTTTTGAAGATCATTGGAATATTCAGAGCTGGTATAAGCTTTCAGATCATCAGCAAAAATTTTTATTTTTATATTCTGAGTTCCACAAAAATTTGGTAACTCAGAAATATAAATAAGAAACAAAAGGGGTCCCAAGACTGAGCCTTGGGGGACACCGCTTGTAACTTTCCTATGGATGAGAAATTATCCTGAATTTTCACTCTGAACGTGCGATTTTTTAAATAATCACATATCCACTTAAGTAATGAGCCTGTAATTCCAATTTCTTCCAATTTAATCAGTAGTCTATCATGATTGACAGTATCGAAGGCTTTTCGGAAGTCAAAATATACCACATCAATATTTTTCTTTTTTTCAATCAAATCAGTGAAGTCATTAAAGGTTTCTAGGAGTTGAGTGGTAACTGATTTGCCACTTCTAAAACCATGTTGATCATGGGGAGTAACCCCCTTTTTTCTACAAATGCGATCAAAACATTATAAACGATCCTTTCCATGGCTTTAGAAATTGGACATAACAATGAAATTGGTCTGTAATCATTGGGATGGGATGAATTTGACACTTTTGGAATGGGGCAAACTATGGATTCCTTCCAAATATCAGGAATTATGCCCGTCATGGAAGAAAATGAGAAGATATAAAAGAGGGGGTAGGCGAGAGAATGGGCACAATTCTTGATAAAGATTTCTGGGATTTGATCAGGAGAAATATTATTTTTATATTTAAAGGAGTTCAGTATTTTCAAAATATCATCCTTGATGATAGGAAGAAAATGGCAAGAGGAAAGAGAGGAAGAAGAGGTAGATTGGTCTTGTTGGTCTTGACAAAATTGAGAATATGAAGAGAAGGAATTGGCATGAGATAAAAGAGAAGGATTAGATGGAATAAAAACGCTTTCAAAGAAATCCGAAAGTAATTCCGCTTTATTTTCTGGCGAAAAAATTGGACTCCCAGACGAATCAATTAAAGTTGGGATAATTTGATGTTTAGATTTTAAGATATTAGAAATGAACTGATACCTGGTTTGTATTTTGTTTAATTTTTTGTTTTCTCTATTTTTCAAAAATTTTTGTATTTCAATATCTATTTTTTTCGAAACTTTGGCAATTTTTTCCTTAAAATTTTTTGAATTTTTATTTCTAAAAAGTTTACTTCTGTAAGAAATCATACTTTGAACGTGTTTAGGAAACGATCGATTTTTGGAGAGCGTTTTGAGAGGGACAAAGGTGACAATTGTTTCGAGCAAAATTTCTTGGAATTTGTCATATAAAAGATTTATGTCAGTGTACTCACTAAAAATTAAGCTCCAATTGAGGTGGGACAGAAAATTATTGATGTGTGTATAATTAGCATTGGCAAAATCCCTAAAAGTAATTTTACTTAAATTTTGTTTAGGGAATTCGAACCCTAACTCGATTCCTAGATGATCTGATGCCAGATTAGCACATTGGAAAGGAGAGGAAGATTCAACTTTTTTAAAAGAACTGGGTAAGTTAGTAAAAATTAAATCAAGATAATGGTTTTGTCTAGACGCCAATTGGTCGTTGATCGTCTTCAGGGCCTCCGCCACATCCGGCTGTTGTTGATGTTGTTTTTCAGTTTTTTACTTTTACGGACCCGACATTTGCGGACATTTCGTAATAAGTAGGGCATGTAAAAATATCGGCCAAAAATTGCAAAATACCGGCTTAAAATACCGGCAAAAAATCGTAAAATACCGGCCAAAATTAGTAAAAATACCGACATAAAATTTTCAACTTTAGTATGAAAAACCATGTAAATTTAAAAAAAAAATTTATTCTTGATTGAAATTGCAAATAAGAAACATTTCAAGGTTTTACATGAAGAAAACTGGCCAAAAAGATGAATAAAAAATTCTTAAAAATATTTTTAAAAATTTTATATATTTCAAAAATTTGAGAATTTTTTTCGAAAATTTTCAAATTAAAAAAAATTTTCTAATAAATTTTCTAAAAAAAAATTTTTAATTAAAAATTTTTGCGTTTTATTGCATTTTTGCTTGAGAATTTTCCAAAAATGGCAAAATACCGGCATAAAATACCGGCATACCGGCATAAAGTCCAAAATACCGAAAAATACCGAAAATACCGGCGAAAAAGTTGCGTTTTTTGGACTCAAATCAAGCTAGAAATGCTTTTTATTTGATTTTCAGGCCATTCTGAGCCTCCGCAAAAAATACCGATTTCGGTATTTTTACATGCCCTAGTAATAAGTTTCTTTTATTTCGGTTCAAACGCAATTTAAATAAGATGTTTTTGCTGTCAAAAAATAGAATAAAAAATTGGCTACAAAATAAGCGTATTTCTGTGAAAAAAGTTATAGCCAAAATGCTCTGTATTAAGTCGAAATATTTATTTTGGCCATAACTTTTTGCATAATGGGCCAATCTAATTGAATTTAGGCTTATTTTGTAGCTAATTTTTTTCTCTATTTTTTAACATCAGGATGGATTCTGTAGGTTACGATTAAGCCGAGTTATAACATGGTCCGCAAAAGTCGCGTCACGAGACTCAATATCTATTTTTGGCAAAAGATCGAGGAATAAAATTGCGTTTGCGCACTCGAAAAATCGATCAATCGATGGAAAAATTCTTCTGTTCTAATCAACGAATCGGTTATTAGTAAACCAATTCTTTTCCTTATGGAATGTTAAACAAACCAACTTAATAAAAAGAAAAATTGGAATGCATTTCTAGTGCCCACAAAATCCTTTTTAGATCTGCCTGAAAAAAAAAGAAAAAATAAACAAAAAAAATGCTGTACGCAATGTTCGCAAATTGTTTTCTAAAATTTCCACATCCTTTTTGAAAATATTTTTTATTTAAAACCATAAAGCCAACCGAAATTCAGCTATTTCGGTCGAAGTATAAAAAAACAATGGGCACAAAAATGACTGCTGGAAAATTTTATGATCATTCATAAAAATTGCAGATCGGCGAACAGCTTATTAGGTATGTATTTGGTGCAATTTTTGGAAATCAACAATTCGGCTTAAAAATGATAGATAAAAGTCTGTTTTTCGCTAATTTTTCAATTCCAACCATTTGGTTAAAACACTTTATAATAAATATTTTTAGGTTATTCTCACCCATCATCTTTTTTTATTTTTGATCGTGAAAATTGACTACCTTTCACTGTCAAAATTTTTCATAAATTTTTTTCATAATTTAAAATTTCCTTTTTTAAGGAATCCAAATATTAAAAGATGATTTTTTTGTTCTTTTTAACATTCATTTAATTGTTTAATTTTAATTCCGCCATTATTCTCCTTGAAAATCATTTTCTTTGTTCCATTGTTAACAAAATAATAAAATAAAAAATTCATGCTCAAATGGACATTGTCCCCAAAATTCACCGTTATTATTGCTGTCTAATTATTCTGTTCTGCATGATAACAGAGGTAATTTTTATTTTTAAAAATTGATATTTTANTCTCCACACACTAATTTTTTTGTAATTCAACAACTCATGTTATATCTATCTCTAAGGTTTTTAGAATTCGAGAATTTTTCACGGGTTTAGCTGCAATCCATGGAATTAAATTGACTTACAATACAAATTAATTCTACTATTTTCCGAAATAATTCTACTATTTTCCGAAAGTAGATGATGGAAAGGTGATGTTAACCAGGTACTACGACGTAAAAAAATGCTAAATTCAATGGCTTGGCCGAAAACTTTTTTAAAAAATTTATTAGACCGAAAATATAAAATACTATTATGCAGAATTTTATGCTCTATCTTCTGGTATTTTTATTTTTTTGAAAATCGAATAAAAAGTTCTTGAAAAATTTCGAATTTCAAAAAATTAAAAACCAGAAGATAGAGCAAAAAATTCTCCACGATAGCTTTTTATATTTTCGGTCTAACAAGTCTTTAAAAAAGTTTTCGGCCAAGCCTTTGCATTTGGCCTTTTTTTAATCGCTATAGCACCGTTACACCCTGTGTTAGGAACCCAAAGCAGTTTCCTAACTTTTTTGTAAAACCCTAAAAATCGGAAAAATCGTAAAAACCCAAAGAAATCCCAAATTCTCATCAGGCATGATTTTGTCGTTTTGTTGGCGGATGGCGAGACATCGCTGGAGACCCTGTGGTACAACAACAACAACATGGAGACCTATACGTACAATGGTCGCGAGTTGGGGGTACTGTTTTCGTTGGGAGCCGGCACTTATTTGGGAAACACAAGATGCTTCGGGGACATTAGCGCAATGTTTGCCAGGTGGACAAATTAAAAAATTTAAGAAAATCATTAGAAAAAAAAATGTAAAATCTGAGGGGGAATACGGAGAGAAAATGCTTGAATTTATTCATTGCTGTTGGAGAATTAAAAGTAGTGTTTTTTATCTGCAAACAAGGCAAATTCCCGGATTTCCCATTTTCTGAAATAGCTAACATTAAATAATTTAGCAGCGCTAACCAACCTATTACGAAAAAAGTGTCAAATGGGTTAATCTGCTGGCCGAAATTTTTTTTACACTTGTTAAGGCGAAAGTACAAAAAAAAATATTGTGCAGAATTTTATGCTCTATTTCCTTTTATTTTTTTTGAAATTCGGCAAAAAATTTCGATATTTTATCAAAAAAAATAATTTCTAATAAGCATATTCGCACAACTTTGTCTTTTATACTTTTGGCCTAGCATGCTTCAAAAAAAGTTTTTGGCCCAATTTTGCCATTTGGCACTTTTTTAATGTCCTAGCAATAAAATATATGAAAAATGGATTTGTGTACAATAAACCAGTTGCCATCCAGTGCCGGAGAACATTACGGTGTACATGGAGGAGGAATGCGGCACGGCTTATCTGGGCCTTTATGGCACCGTGGACGCCTCGCTGAATCTGGGTCTGGCCCGATCGGTGCCGGACACCGCGTTCCGGCACGAACTGATCAGTTGCCCGGGCAATTTGTCCCAACAATGGCACGTCATCCTGACCCTTCACCAGCAATAGTAAGGAAAGTACAAAAAAAAATTAGCTTAAAAATTGATAAACCCGATAGAGTTTTACGATTATTTGTGCCGAAAACTTTTTTACAAAACAAATATTTTAAAGAAATCATAATTCTTTAAAAAATTAATTAGGCAACTATAATCTTAATTGAATAGTATAGAAGGTACAAAATTCAAAAAGTTTTTAATAAAAAATTATTTAAAATTTTTATTTTAATTGTCAAATTTAAATACTTTATTATTTCAGTTTTGTCTCACTCAAATCATTGCCAATCAGCTCCGGAATACCGTGAGAAATCAATAAATAAATCGATAAACAATCAATAATCCGTTAAAATCAGTGATATTTCGTCCACCTCGTTGGTTGCAATGGTCACGGCACTGCTTATGCTCACCCTGCTGTTTGTTATGTAAACATTTAATGTAGATTTCCTTACCTTACCGTTATACTCTTTTTGCAACTCATGGATAAATATCTGGGGTGGGGGGAAGGGTGAGGGTATATCTCATCCGAAATCCTTTAGTTTTTTTTTAGAATTTTTGAGGAGGGGGTAAAGTGTATAAAAATCAGCCGATACTTTTGAGGAGGGGGTAAAGTGTATAAAAAAATTTACCCATCTATATTTTGGCATATGTTTTTTGAGTATAACCCAAAGGCGATTTTTAGAGATTCGGAAATTATTTTTAAATCTCCAGCCTAGGTGAGCAATTGTTAGTGGTTGTGTAATTATTAGAGAATGAGCAATAAAAGTATATACGGTATATGTTTTACTACTTTTGAGTTGTGGCACTACCTTGTTCGTGGCGAAAAACAATGGTCGCAGGAGTAGAGTTGCAATGCGTTTCCGGGGCTACTTCCTGATGCCCGAATTTACCATCACCGATAAAAACGAACTAGATCCTACCGCGGTGGACATTGAGCAGCTGATCTACACGGGTGATTATACATTTTTCTTATTGGGACACTTAGATTCGCTAATCCAACAGTAAGGGATCCATTTTTTAAAGATTTTAAACAAATAAGCAAATTTGCCTATAGCAAAAACATTTTCATGGAGAGGGTTGTATGGTGGACCTTCCAAAAATCGGAAATGGGTTAATGAAATTTGATGATGAAAATTTGGTGAAATTATATTTAAAGTAGAAAAATAAATGAAATTTTCAAAAGTGGAAAAATTTCTATTTATAAATCTAAAAAAAGAGTTGCCCACGGCAGGAATCGAACCTGCGTCGCCACGGCCACAACGTGGAGTACTAACCACTATACTACGTGGGCCGATAGCTTTAGCATCCCATTCTTCTGAAGAGCTTATCAAAACCAGAGGATAAATCATATAAAATATTTAATTCTAATTTTGCACAATCTAACTAGCTGAGGTTTGATATATCAAAGGAAATGGTGCGTTGGCCAAATTTTGTCCTAAAAAATTGACCAAATGTTGTCCTAAAATTTTTTTACTTATCTGATAACGGAGTAGCAGGGGGGAGGGAGGGGTAAAATTTTAACAGGGGGGGGGGGCATTAGCCAAATTTCTTCGGTGCCCCCTGTTAAAATTTTGCCCCACCCCATTAGCAGATTAGTGTCGATGTGTTGTTTTTTACCGATAACAAAAAATTTACAATGAATTGGAACAAAATGCAAGTGTTGTAACTGTTGGTTGGGAAAATTCCAAAATTTTCTTTGGGAAAAATAGTTCTTATCATGAGTAATTTATATTCCAGGCTCCAACTCGCGCGTATATTTTGGACGTTTTGCGGAAGACGCATATGCCGCCCGCGCTTCCGCCTGTCTGCCGCGTTTCCGGAACGTGGTAGTCAAAGTGCCATCCGCGGATGCCTATCAGATCGGTGCCATTCGCGGCGAGACGCGCATCAACGCACAGCTGAAACATGCGCGGATTGTTGTGTACGTTGGATTCTACCGAGACGCGTTCGGGGCCATCCGGATCGTGAGCGAGTTCATGCCGGGAGGGGATTTGCACACGCATTTGGCGGACCGGAAAAAGGTACTATGCTGAAGGGTAAAGGTGATCAAAATTGTAAAATGAAGACCGAGCACTATTCCCGTGTAATTATAATCAATGGATGATCGTTCAGAAACAAATCAGTGAATGGATATTTTTAAATCAATAATAGCAGAAATTAATAACTACAAATCAATTCAAAATATTATCGATCACTTTTGGCTATAATTTTCCGAAAAAATCAATCACTTTTTGGCTATAATATTCCGATTTGTAGATTCTTAGTTTTCTGCCCCGTTTTTGATCGAAAATAATCGCTTCCATAAATGCTCTCATAACTCTCTTATTTCAATTGGCGCGCAAATGACTGGATAAGAATCAAAATCCAATTAATCAAATATCAAAAGAGATAAATATCGAAACTTTGAAACCAATAAAAAAATTCCAAACAAACATATCAGGGTAGAGCTAATGATCGGATATCAAAGATTAAGGAAAAAACAATTTTTAAATTTTCTTATAGTTGATCACTGTTGGCCATCTGTACAATTTTCTTGGACAAATTGCGGAAGGCATGGAATACTTGGCCTCTAAGAAAATCATCCATCGAGACTTGGCGGCCCGTAATTGCATGTATGTCAGCATCTTCAGCTCCATTGGTCCATGAAATTTTTCAGTTTCTCGAAAAAAAATTTTTCCTTTGGTTTGGCCTAAACCAAAAATTTTTCAATTTTTGGTTTAGGCCAAACCAACCAAAAATTTTTCAATTTTTGGTTTAGGCCAAACCAAAGGCTTCAAAAACCCGAAATTTTGGCCAATTCACAAAAGAATTACAGCCCAATGTCATTTCTGCTTTGATTTTCGCGTAAATTTTCAGGAAAAATTTCTATAAATTTGTTTTCTAGATATTTTTACCATGGTAGCGATAGATTGGGCAAACCTCTAAATTGCGCGACGAATTGGATCGCCAATTCTTTAGGCTAAACCGTGAGTGTACAGAGCTGAAAATTGCCGACTTCGGTCTGAGCCGGCACTTCAGCGCGGATGCCACCTATTCCTGCACCAACCCGGTACGTCTGCCGATCCGATGGGTGGCGGTGGAATGCTTTGGCGAGTCGGGCGAGGTGTTGCGCAACTGCAAGGTCCAGAAAAAATTGTTTAAGATTCAGGATTTTGTCGAATTTATTTGATGCCATTTAATTTTTTCTAGTTTTCCGAAAAAACCGACATCTGGGCCTTTGGCGTCCTGATTTGGGAGTGTTTCACGAGAGGTGCCCAGCCCTACGGGGACGAGGAGTTTGCCGATGTGTTGGTCCGAATTCGGCGGCAGGGATGGCGAATGCCATGCCCTCCGAGATGTCCAATGACGTTATAGTAATTCTTTGAAATCTTTGGAAATTTTTAAAAAATTTCGCTATTTTGCGTTTCCTCAAAGCAAAGTATCATTTTATAATTTTTCATCTTTTTCTTTTTAAATTTAGGAAATAAATTTTTTTTGTCCCTATAAATTTGTTTCATTGAAATAATTGGAATATATTTTTTTTGAAATTTAATATGTTTTATTCGGTTATAATTTTTTTTGAAATTTTACCAAACTTTTGAGACCAAAAAAAATAAATAATAATTCCAAAAAATTTTTACAGTTCTCAAGTGATCAAAAAGTGTTGGGCTGATCATCCCGATCACAGGCCAACATTCGCCATGGTGCGCAAGATGTTGGACAACAACTTTGGAGATCTGATGATGTACTCGCCTGACATGACTACACAAAGGATATTATGACCCTTGAACGCTATTATTTACATATTTATTATTATTTATTATTGTAAAATTGAAAATTAATTCATGCTTCAAGAAGCCACATAAATGTTAGTGGTTTTTCAATATTTTATTCAAATAAAAATCAAATTAACTATTAATTATAGTATTGTTCCGAAATTTTGAAAATCAAGTTTTTTAGAACAAATTTATATTTATTAATGACAAGTAAAAAGTGACCATATCATTACAATTCTGATCAATATGACTGTGATTGGAATGGAAAAGAGTGGAAAGGAGCATTTTGCATAAATAAATGAGATTTGGAAATAAAATATGAGGGGTAAAATTAAAATGGAATAATATAACGGATTAAAGGGAGACATAGTAGTAATAAAAGTGATAAGGAGGGGAAAGGAGGGAATAATCCCAAATGTGCCGCCATCCTTCCCCCCCCCCCAAAAAAAAATCTGACAAAATTATGGCCTCATCCCTATCCTTTTCAGTTTTCATCATGAATGGTCACACAGATCAGTGTTTGGCTCCAAGAATTCTGATTGCCTCTAACATCATCCGGCGGTCTACAAGTGAAATCATTGGCACGAATCAAATCACCATCCTCATTCTGCCAATAATACTGATCGCCATCCTCTTCGGCGTTCTAAAAAAAAGTATAATACGAAAAAAGAGAGCTATTTTAGTGAAATCCATTATCGAAAGGTTTTGGCCTGTTCTGTTTTTTTAGTTTTCGTGAAAAAAAACAAGGATATTGGCTATATTACTTTTTTCCTTCTTGTACATAGTTGTTTGGTCTATTAAAAATGAATATTTTTTGGTGTTATATAGGTTTTTAAACCTTCGCACAACGCACAACCTGTTTAACTTTAGTATTTTGTATAATTAATTTGTATAAAATTCTCTACCTACTAGCTTTGTATCTGAGCTTGAAATTTGCGCGCTTTTTTTGGATTGTTCAAGATCAACAACACACTTCTGTGGTATAATCCTCTGCCATGTCCAATGCCAATTTGCCTTCCGAAAAGTTGCAACAAATATGAGCACCTTTAACGATAAATCTGTACAAATTGTTGCAATTACTAAAACACAAACCTGTTGCTGTTTTGTCCGTTTTGTGTTTGATTTCCAACCATTCTTTGCAAGGCTCTGCACATTCGTACCCATGGCTGACAAATTGGATGGCCACGCGTGTTTCTATCAAGCCAGTTCTGTCCACATTTTTCTGAATAATTAATTATAAAACTTGCCAGCTGAGTTCTTCCCAATGGTTAAGCAGAGCATAGAGCAGAAAAAAGCTGCGCAGTTTTTGACTAATGATCGATACGGGACCGACACGACCGAGTTTTTATTGGGACCCCCAATTCGGGACCGATAAAAATGTCGAAATTTTCCAGAAAAATTCGAATGTTTGATTATTATGACTTCTTTCGACCTTTTTGTGGGAATTTCAAAAAAAAATTATACCATCAGAATCAGCATGAAATTCTGCACAACTTTTCCTTTTATACTTTTGGTCTAACAGGTCAAACAAAAAAGTTTTCTGGGACTGTTATTTTATTTTTGCACTTTTCGCTGAAACAACTCAGCACCTTTTAATTATGATTCTCAATCAGTACTATATCATAGTTTTTACACAATCAAATCATTTGATTGTACGAATTATATAAAATGAAAGTGTTAGATATGAACAAAATTTCACGCTGTGTTGACCAAATTTATTTGCGGATCTGCCGATTTGCCCATTTTGATGAATCATCAGCAGAGTGTAGGAATCTGGGAAATGGATGTGTTTGGAATGCAATGTGCAAAAAAGACAAATAAAATATTAAAATTAAAATGCATTTATTATACTAAAACAATTTTACAGTACGAATGAATAAGACAATATGGATTCTTCGATCCTGTCGAAAAAAAAGAATTATTACTTAAAACTTCGCCAATTTTGTCCATATCAAAAGTGAGCTTTCTTGTCAGATTGTATTTGGCTCGTAATTACCAATCTTGGATTTTCCGAAATATTTATGTTTCTTTTGCCTCGAAAAATTTCCACTCATCACCACCCATTGTAATGGTGGCTATTTGGAGGATTAATCAGTTTTTTATTTCGATTAAAATTTTATTAGAAACCTTATGTAATATAATGAAAAATTTAGAGTTGGGTAGAGATTTTCCAATTTCAAAATTTTCTAAAAATGAAGTACGACCAAAAAATTCGGGAATAGACTAATTTTTTAAATCTTGAAAAATATTAGAACATGAAAATTTTGAATAAAAATGTTGAAAAAATTATGTCACTTGTCGAAAAAAAGAATTATTACTTAAAACTTCTTGGCCCAAAATATTTTTACGTGTGGGAACAAAATTCGCAAAAATCTCTTGGGTAAAAAATAAATAATTAGCCCTTGAAAAATAATTGACAATGCTATAATTATAGAATACTGGGAAGATAGGTCTCTGCTCTCTAGCACATTGTTTTTTGCTGCCGGAGGGAGGGGTACAAAAATATTTATTTTAAAATCAATTACAAAAAAAATATTTGAAAACCTAAATAATGGGTGGAGGGGAAGAATGCCGACGAGAAAGGATCTGGTACGAATAATTATGTAAAATTCTTGAATATCCAACACTAAATCATCTTCTAATAATATTATCTTGGAACCTATTCATATATAATCATAAATTAAAAAATGTTCGAATTTTCCATTTGCGCCCTAGAAATGGTGGAATTTTTGAAAATATCCTATGGAGCTTTTCTAAAAATTGGCCATGCCGATGTTGCCCAATAATTGTTTCAATTCGCATTGCTTCGACAAATTCTGAAAAAATAATTAATTTTTAAAGAGTAAAACAAAAAAAAAATTAACAATTGCTTAAAATATTCTAAATTGGTCACTTTATTTTAACTCGGATGGTGTTATATTGCGTTTTTTTTTAGAAATTTTTAAAAATACATCCTATTTGAACATTATCTGCTAAAGCGATTTCCTGCGATGCTACAGAGCTAACAATTGGTTGGTCCTGCAAATACATATTAATAATAGTGACCACCTTTCATTAAAATATCTCTAACTCACGATTCAACAAAGCAAATAGCATACAAATCTAATATGATATTGCTAATACTTAAGGCTTCAAGATAATCCATCAATTTCAAATATTCAAGAAACTTTCGAAAAGTTATGACCAAAATGCGTATTTGGCCAAATCACCCCTTTTTGGCCAAATGATGATGGCTCCATAACTCCGCGAAAAATAGTTTTAACGCTAATGGTTTAGAGCATTTTGTAGGCCATAGTGTGGGCATTACGGCCAGCATTAAAGAAATTTTCTATCCCTTTAAGTTTCATGTCGAAAATAATTTTCGAACTTCGAAACCCCCATTTCAAGTGGGGGTACTCTGATCTCCAAGAAGGACACAATGGTGCAGGCTGTTTTATAGCATTTTTTGATCATCTAGCCTATATAAATTTGCATGAATTATTTCAGAATTTTTCTTTTATTATAAATCAGAAAAAATTTAATTTAAGAATTTGTTCCATACTTTTGCTACAGTAAAAACAGACCAGCTCATAATGCACAAACAAAATTTTTTATTTATGCAAAATGAAACAAATATTTATGTGGGGTTTATAGACAACATCAATACTACAAATTGTTTACAATATACCTTGACCAATTGTTAATAGTTGATCCAGTATGACAACATCTTTGCAGCAGCCTTACCCTGTTCCATACTTTTGCACCCCACTGTATGTTGCTACTATTGAATTGAAAATAAAATAAATTCTAAATTTAGGATGAACTCTTTTGGGAAAATATTTAATATATTCTCACAGAAATTCAAAAAGTAGGTATGCAATTTGGTTCAAGTTGATCATATTCCCTTAATTTAGCCGTTTTCTGATTTCCAAATACTGTATTTTTCAACCATCTCCAAAGGGGGCCTTATTTTAGAGGGAGACCTTATTTTTCCAAAGGTTGTTAAGTAAAAGCAAAATAAAATAAAACTTTTTTTTCAAAATTCAATGCTTAATCCATCATTATCTAATGTCCATCAGAAAACATACTACAAAAATCCCAAGTGATCGATCTATTCCTAGTGGCCTAGAGGATAGTGCTACAAAATGCAGTATGCATTTTTCAATTTTTTTTTAATTATTATTTTTTAATTATAGACAACAACTAATTTTTTTTATTCATTTGTGAATTAAGAATTTTTGCATTCAAAATATATGGTATGTGGGGAATATTATATCGGCAGCTAAAATTAAAATTTAACATAATATCCAGGGATTTTGGTCTGGACCAAAATACACCCCTAAAAATTTTACGAAGATGAGAATATTCGCATTGAAGCGCATGACATAGAAATTGCCGAGGAATTAATTTGGAGCAAATTGAAAATGACTATGATCAAATCCAACTTCGGCGAATCTTCTTGGACATCAACAAATTTGGCCGAAAATTGGTGTTTTGGCGGGTAATTGCTTCTGTGAGTTTTGCTGTTGCCAAACAACTCTTTCAATTCGCATTGCTTCGTCAAATTCTCAAAAAAATTATATTTGTCGTGTTCAAAAAAATTTCGATAAAATATTTTCTAAAATTAAAACAAAATTGAAAAAGTTTAAATTTTCCGAATTGGACACTAATTGTTCAAAGATTAGGTATACTAATTTGTTCAACAAATTTTTGACCATAATTTTTAATATTAATATTCAAATTACATCAAAAATTTAAAGAATTATATTTGGAAAAAATCAAAAATTATGATTTTGTACATCGATATCGACTATTCTTTTGGTTATCTATCTAACCCATTCATGGATATTTTGGCTACATTCAATTAATTCTATTATTATTGTGCGATATGTAGGAAGTTTTGCTCCAAAGTTTTTTTTTTATAAATCCAAATAATAAAAATTTTGATAATGAGACATGCATTTATTAGTCCATTATCATCTTATGCATTTAATCGAAACGACAAATTAATCGGAAACGACAAATTAATTGCGTATGATGATGTAAAAAATTTGTATGCTTTGCCATTGAAATAAACCCCCGAGAATTGGGGATTTTTAAAAAACGGTTCAAATTAAAAACCATTTTGGTGTCAAATAATAGAAAAAAAATTAAATATAAAATTAGCCTAATCTTAATGGAATTGGCCAATTGCAAAAAAGTTATGGCAGAAATTAAATTTTAAACCTAATAATTTATTTCTATAGTAATTAATCTAATGATTTATTTTAAAAAATCAATTAAAGGTGATAGAAATAAATATGTACCACATCGTCCTTTCATTTGTCATTTGGCCCATGCCTCCTTTGGGCTGTTGCCATTCTGCTGATTTGCTGCATTTACCGTGGCACCTTTGGGCCAAACCTTGGCCAAGTCCTTCTCCACTTCCCCACGAAAGTCCAGACTCAGCAAGAACATCCAGATGGGCTGCTGGATCTGGTATATGGCATTGACAATGGTGAAGAAGGCCGCAAAAAAGGTGGAAAATTGGCCCAAAAGGGCGTAAAAAAAGTTGATGAACACGGTCAGCACGAATGGGGGCAAAGTCCCAATAATACAGATCAGGTACAGGCGAGTAGGCTCCCGGGTCTTCAGTTGTGAGGAGTCGACAGCGGAGGAAGAGTTGGCTGTAATAATTCTTTTTAAAATAATGTATGGAAAAGAGTACAATAGGTACTGAAATTTCATTTGCCAACAGAAGATTCAAATGCTTATTTAACCGTCAAAAAATTTCATAGTCGCAGAGAAAGAGAAAGGAGTTCAGTACACAAAAAGAATAAACGAAATAGAACACTATATATCCGGACCTTAGCATAACTTAAACGCAATCTAGAGAAAACGAGCTTGATGTCATAAAATGGCGCAGAAGAAATAGTTACAAAATGGTTCTAGAATACCCATCAAATTGGAATTTTTCCAACCCGAACTCAGGAACGCCATGTAGGACGTAAAAGGTTCGACACCGTACTTCAACCCACGACCCTCCCCCTACGGGGGTGGGATGTTCTTACCCACTGAGCTACGGATGCTACTTTCAACGGTCATTCCTGGTCCTTTATCACGCTACCTTCAGGCATCGCACCTTTTATGTCAGGAATAATTTTTCTATACTGATGTGAGTCCAGCTATATTATTGGGCTTGGCGCCCAAGTATGCCTCTAATCCCCCCCCCCCCTACCGAAGGGAAAATGGTTTTTTGCAAAAAGCATATCATATAGGATATTGACGCGCGTTGTTATGATTATGATTCTGTACAAATCTATAACTTGTTTTGATAGATACATAACAGGACAGTCTGTGGCGGGCCGGTCTGTGGCGAAGAAACACTTGAAAATTTGATAGGTTTTCAAGAACTTTTTATCTTTTTTAATTTTTTCATCTATTGTCTTTTATAAATCGTCCACCAGATAGCTTCCCTGGTTCGAACTTGATCAAAAAATTTTTTTAGAACTCTTAAGAATCATGAAAAAATGAAGGGATTTTAAATTAAAAATATAAGTTTCAGAAAAAATGCTCAATAAACTTCTAGAATTATAGATTTTTCCAAAAAAAATTTTTTTTAATTATTTATTTATTTATTAATTGTTTTTTTGGTATTTTATACTTAAGATATTTTCCCTCCTCTCCTTTCGCCACAGACCGGTCGCCACAGAAAGGGGTGTACCGCTAAAAAGTACCTTTAGCAAGACGCTTGCTGACAGCCCAAATCAAGCAAAATGTGTACAAAATTGTTGGCAAATATGAACAGATGAACAGGTAGACTATTCCACCAACTGCTATCAGATCGGCCACGAAATCTCGGATCTAAAACCAGAAATACATCTTTTCCCTGAAAATCTTAATAAAAAAATGAACCCCCAGATTTGCGGCTGGGTAAGAATTGGACAGGGATGACAAACACATGTACATCCGATATTTGGGCCAATGGTTGATGAATGCGGAATAACACAGCCCACAGATCCATCCAAATGCAACATATGCTTTTGTAGAACTGGAAATGTTTTTTGATTACTTTTGGACATTTATAAGCCAACTCTAAAATGTATAATCGCATTTTTCCTTGGATTATCACCTTTTCCATCCTTCTTTATTTAGCATGATTTTTCACTGATCCATTCACGAAGCTAGACTCAATATTTATCAATTTTTTTCTTAATCAAAGTGTCCTATGCTTTCAAAAAATATACATTATTTTTGAATTAATAAATTAGGATGAAAAAACAAAGAAATTAATAATGTTGATGAAAATTATAACTTTGAACAATTCAAATTTGAACTTTTCTAGGATTTATTTTGTTTTTCTATAAATTTTTATCTGCACTCCCACATCACAGTATTGAAAAAAAATATAAACTCCTCTTCTAATATATTTACATGGGTATTCCCTTCGATTGACTTTAAATCTTTGAAATATATAAGCACGGTGCTTATAATTAGAAAGAAATATGATATTCTTATTTGGATTTTGCATTGACTTTTATATCAATTTAATAGTGATGTTCGAGACCCAAATTTTCCCGAGACTCGAGAAACGAGACCGAGACCGATATTTTACCCCGAGACCGAGACTTGACCTCGAGACTCGAGACCGAGAGTCGAGACCCGAAAAACCGAGAAAAATCTCGACTCGAGAGTCGAGACGAAGACCGAGACTCTCGAACATCTCTACAATTTAATGGTATCCAAAAGTACAGTATACCTGGACGTGAATATACGGTTATACTGTAGGGGAGCCATGATGGCAATAATCCGGTTGATAGCCAGTATGTTGTATGCCACGGCACAGGCTGAACACATCAGTTGGTTGATGTAAGCATCGATATTGAGGGGGAACCGAATACGATAGTCCATAAAATAGCAGATGTAAAGCAGGATGGGCCACAGCATCATCACGACATGTTGGACATTCTGCGAAATTGGGGGTTCAAAGATTTTTGCCAAATGTTAATATTATTAAAAACTCTTCAATCCTTTATTCACAATAAATCGTGCTATGTCCCTTTTTTCTTTTTTTGATGAATGTATAGAGATTAGTGGTGTTACGAGACCAAATTTTCCCGAGACTCGAGAGTCGAGACCGAGACTTGAACCCGAGACCGAGACTTGACCCCGAGATTCGAGACCCGAGACTTTTTAATTTTTTTTGCTAAAAAATTATAAAAATTTTAACAAAAATTTTTGAAGGGTCTGACTGAGGGTAATGTCGATCCCAAAAAAATACTTGGAAGGTCCGGAAGATGACATGGAAGATTTTTGGGAATATAGGAAAAAATTTTAAAATTTGAGCCCAATTTTTGCAAGAAAGGAAAAAAGAATTTTTTATTTTGAAAAAAAGAATATATAAATTATGACGAAATTTCACTACATAGGCAGTGCCGGCGGTCCGATTTTAAGGTTATAAGATATTTTGACTTTTGGGAGAAATTTGAACTGGAGAAAAATAAGATGGAGGAGAATTTGATTTTTTCCCAAAAAAAGAGGGCCCACAAACCACAATATTACCGAGTTTTTGAAAAATGATGTTAATACTTTTAAAACTTTTAAGCGTAAAATAATTTTTTCTGCTGATTTTCCGTATTTTTTTAATCATTCACCTCGAAGTCTTCTTTACAGTTGCAATATATTTTTACAATGAATATTTGCTGGGTCATTTTGACAAATCGGTCAGCAGAAAGCAAATATACTTTAGAAGCTCTTTTCCAAACCTCACTTGACAAAATTGTAAAAAAAGAAAAATATAGGTATTGAATTTTATACTCTGTCTTTGGACTTTGTATTTTTCAAAGTTCCGGGAATATTTTTGATTTTTACATTTTCGAAAAATCTTGTTTTTCTCGAAAATTTCAAAAAAAAATTTCTCGAATAATCTAAAAGGCAAAAAGTCAGCGAAAAAATTTGGTATATTTTTGCTTTTCACAATTTTGGCGTAGTAAGGTTTGGCAAAAAAATTATAAAGACGCTTTTGCTTTCTGACCGGTTTGGCAAAACGGCCAGCAGGTACTTGTGCAGTTTACCCCCCCCCCTGGAACTTTTTTTCCTTAACCAATTTAACAATTTTACAAGTAATCCGGGGGTATTCAGATCCGCTGAGTTGTCACCTTTTTACCTCTTATTAAATTTTTGTAACAGTCTGATGCTATACAGATTATAAATTAAAAATAATACAAAGTCATGGATTTGATGAAATCATACGATAAATCTGACATCAGATTCGAATTCAGCGCATCTGAAAACCCCGAAACAATTAGAAAATTGCTAAATGTTCGGAGAAACTATTTGGAAATATTTCCAGGGGGTAAACTGTACCAAACGGCCATTCTGAAATTTTGGCACCATTTTTTAAATACTCACAATTAGGGTAGGACAGTACCGGTTAAAAACCGGGGGTCCCTGTTTTCGGTTTTGAATTTTTGCCCAGTTAACCGCCGGTTTTCCGGTTATTTTGGCTTAAATTCCGGTAGACCCGGTTTCAAATTCAAAACCGGCGGTTAACCGGTCTCAAAACCCGGTTAAAAACCGGTACTGTCCTACCCTACTCACAATGTTCAAAAGGACGAAAAAGGCGCTTCTTTTCGCTGCGAGTCTCAGGGTTGCCGGGAACACTAAAAAGTGGGGCACCAGTCCGATCAGATGAAGGGCCAAGTAGAAGGTGGCCCATCGCTGTTGGGAAGAGTCCGAATGGTCCACATGGTCGCATTGTTGCTCAATTTGGGCCAACAAAGCATCGATCTCCTCCTCTACAGATGAATTATTCATTTTCTTGGAGCTTAAATTTTAAAAATTAATTTTAGCTATAAAAATAAAGTTTTAAAATCATCAGATAAATATTTTTAGGATCTTAAAATTTCTGTTAACTTGAGTCTTAAAATAATAAAGATATGAATTTTTAGTCAGTGAAAATTATTTATTTTATTAGTTTTCAGTCATTTTTGCAATTTTGTTGCATACATATAAAAGTGAAAAAATTCAAGTCAAATGTGTCTTGTTGCCCATTGCCAAAATGGGACCGGAATTGACAGAAGAGATATAATTAGTTTATATATTTTTTAATTATAACATATAGCACAGATAATCGCCGTAAAAAATTGAATCTGGGAAATTAAAAAATGTATTTAAAAGATTTTAATATCCAAAATTAATTTTGAAAATATCGAATTGTTGTTATATGTAGAAAACTTACCTATTTCTCACTTTTTAAATAAATTTCAAAAAATTATGAAACTTTTTAATTAAAAATTAAATCTTTTAAATTTTCACGCCAAAAAATTGTTTTATTTTGGTGAAAATTAAAAAGATAAGTAAAACAAAAAAAGTGTTATTTTAAAATAAGTGTTATTCGTTATTTTGACCTTTACTTTGATTAAGTTTTGGTGCCAATTTGCACCTTATGTATTTGAGCAATATGCCTTCAAAATAAATTATTAATCTCAATTTCTCTAGACCTCTTTCTTGGCAATAAACCGGCCTATTGACAAATGAAAAATTAAATTAATCATTCAAGGGCCATGAGTATAAGGGGCCATATTATATGTGAGCGCATAGCTAGGGTTGTTGAAAATTCAATTTTAAAAAGTGACAACGATAAGCGATAAGCCATAAAGTCAAATCAAAAACGATAACAAGATGCGATAAGTAGGGTCGTACTTTATATGCAAATGCATATTTTTTTTGCTGGCTCAGAACGGCCTGAAAATCACGTAAAACACGTTTTTAGCATGTTTTGAACGCTTTAGCATGGATTTCTAACTGCATATTTTTGCATATTTTCGAATTTTTGTGCATATTTGAGCATATTTTGGGAATTTTAAGCATTTTGGAAAATTTTTTGAAATTTCGGATTTTTTTTTGGAGTTTTTTATTAAAAATTCCAGAATAGTTAAATATTTTTAATTGACCAAATTTTTTAAGAAAACGCATTATTTTTTCAAAAAAAGCTTCAAAAAGGCATTAAAAAGTCAAAAAAATTTAAAAAACCATCAAACTTTAATTTTAACCATAAAATGCCTTAAATATGCTTAAATTCGCTTGCGCATATTTTGGAAATTTTGAGCATATTTTGCNTTTTTTTTTGGAGTTTTTTATTAAAAATTCCAGAATAGTTAAATATTTTTAATTGACCAAATTTTTTAAGAAAACGCATTATTTTTTCAAAAAAAGCTTCAAAAAGGCATTAAAAAGTCAAAAAAATTTAAAAAACCATCAAACTTTAATTTTAACCATAAAATGCCTTAAATATGCTTAAATTCGCTTGCGCATATTTTGGAAATTTTGAGCATATTTTGCGCATATTTTGGCACTTTTTTGTGCATATTTTATGCGCATATTTGGGAAAATTGTTCGCATATAAAGTACAACCCTAGCGATAAGCGACAGTGATAGTGCTATCGATCCATCGAACCACTATACTAAGCCCTAAGCGTTAATTTTAGCAACAGGGTTGCCCCTTCCCCGAACCACAAAAAGGTGGCAAAAATGTGGCATTTTTAAAACCTGAACAAAAACCAAATTAGGTAAATTATTCAAAAACGTTTATTCTATATATTTATCACTATTTTTCATTTTTCCAGCAATTTTGCCATATTTTCGCAAAAAATGTGGCTTGTGGCACTTATTTTTAAATCCTTTTCATAAAAGTTCTTGCCACATTTGCCACAATTTTTGCAAAAATGTGGCACTTAAATTTTTTGTAAAAAGGTGGCACTTCCATTAAATACCTAGATCCCCTTTTCTTATTTTTAAATACCTAGATCCCTTTTTCTTATTTTTAGAATAAATATTTTAATTAAACATTTTGACGGTGCCATTTTGTGAGCAAAATCCCAAAGAAAATTGATCATTTTTTGAGCAAAATTCCAAATTTTCAAAAAGGTGGCAAAATGTGGCAAAGGGTAAAAATGTGGAAAAAATGTGGCAAAGGGTAAAAATGTGGAAAAAATGTGGCAAATGCCACATAAATGTGGCTATTGGGCAATACTGTTTAGCATATTGCTCTTTTTAAGAGATTAGCGAAACCAGAAGAGAAGTCTTGTATACCAAAGGATCAGTCTATTAATATATTTATATTTTTTATATAATATTCTAATTTACAATTATGTAACTTTTTGTGGTTAAGGTGGGGAGGGAATGGTGCGAATAAACGTTGGGAAAATTCCTTAATTCAGCTGTGGAAAATAGAATTTATGGCTTATTCCAGGCTCCAATATGGGGATGAGGAGTTCGGCGGGTGCTATGTCGTTTTGCAAATATTAAAAAAATATTAAAACCCAATATGTTCCTTCCCCAAAAACTTTTTTGTTAGACTTGTTAGACCAAAACTTACAGCGACAAACTTGTGCAGAATTTAATGCACTATCTTTTGGTATTTTAAGTTTTTCGAAATTCGAACAAAAAGCGAATTTTTCGTGAAATACCCTATTTTTCCATATTTTTGAAAATTTTCGGACTTTTTGTTCGAATTTCGAAAAACTAAAAATACCAAAAGATATGTANGATGATGTACTCGCCTGACATGACGACACAGAGGATATTATGAATTTTGTATTTTTATTTAGCATTTTTTTGTTGTATAATTGGAAGTTTCATACAGGAAAAAACTGGATTTTGATTTCCACCAAACCCCTAAAAATGGATTCACAGCGCAAAATGCAAGAAGTTTAAGTGATCATTAGTAACTCATCAATTTTCATTTTTTTTTTATTTCTTACAACCACAAGGGCACTTGCACATCTTTGTGCTTCTGCGCCACTAACAGTGGAGGGGGTACAATACAACATTAGGGATTGTTAGTGAGTCTTTTCGTTGTTAGAGATGATTGGTAGTAGTGTGGCCTTGCTCAAGGGCCGTTGCTGGCCGCTTTGCCGCGCAGTCGGCGTGAGAGAGAGAACACTGTCGACGGCTAAGGGCACTGGAGTGAAGGGATGTGCTCCCAACGGGCTTGAGTATATGGCGGACGCGGTGGTGAAGAGAGTCGGCGGAGAGATCCGAACCGGCGATGTTGTCTTGGTGAGAGATGGAGGCGTAGACCAGTCGACCACCGCGCCGCCTCATTATTTTAAAAAATTGGATTTTTTTGGCAACAAGTATACTAAAAACACTTAAAAAGTACGGTAAGGATTCTAGTGACACTTATCGGGGAAGACAATTCCTAACACGCATAAATACGTACCGTACTACGGCACTGTTGGAACTCTACTTCTTATATACAGTATACCTGGACGTGAATATACGGTTATACTGTAGGGGTGCCATGATGGCGACAATTCGATTGATGGCCAATATGTTGTAGGCCACGGCACAGGCCGAACACATCAGGATCCAATATTTAAAAATTTCGGCGGTTTGTATGAATTCCAAACTCGAGTTATTCGAGCATATTTATTAAAATCGAGCAACTTCAATGGAATTTTGATCAATATGATTACAATTGGATGGATAGGAGCATATGGGCATGAACTCATCAATAGGATTGAAGGACAATTTGGGACAATAATTAAAATGGAATAATAAAAAGGATTAAAGGGAGTCATATAGGTAGTAGTAAAAAAGTGATAAGGAGGGGTAAAAGGAGGGAAAAATCCCAAATGTGCTTTTGAAGATGTGGTTTATAGTGACATTCTTCCAAAGTGTCAATGTAAACCAAAAGTGAAAAAAATTGGAAAAAATCCAAAAATTTGGGAATTGCAAAAAAAAACCCATGAGCTTGAAAAAACGAGCTGCTGGATCCAGAGATACTCATGATTATGCTTGGACCCTCCGCCATCCTTCCCTCTGAAATCTTTTCATGCCCTTTCCTTTTCATCATGAATGGTCACAGATCAGTGTTTGTCTCAAAGAATTCTGATTGCCTTTAACATCATCCGCCGGCGGTCGACAAGTGAAGTCATTGGCACGAATCAAATCACCATCCTCATTCTGCCAATAATACTGATCGCCATCCTCGTCGGTGTTCTAAAAAAGTATTAGACGAAAATAGAGAAATATTTTAGTGAAATCCATTATCGAAAGGTTTTGTCCCATTCGGGTTTTCGGTTTTCATAAGGATTTTTTTAAAAAAAAAGATGAAAAATCTTATTGGCTATATTTGCTATTTTTGCTTCTTGTAGTAGTTTGGTCTATTAAATATGAATATTTTTTGCTGCTAATCGGTTTTTAAACATTCGCCACCTGTTTAACTTTAATAATTTGAATAATTACTTTGCAAATTCTCTGCTTGTGTTGTATTTGAGCTTAAAATTTGCGCGCTTTTTTGGATTGTTCAAGATCAATAACACTTCGGTAGCATAATCCTCTGCCGTATCATCCAATGCCATTTTGCCTCCCCAAAATTTTCAACAAATGCGTGCACCTTCAAAAAATCTGTTTATAAATTCTACATCTAAGGATTGCAATTACTAAAACACAAACCTGTGGCTGTTTTGTCCGTTTTGTGTTTGATCTCCAGCCATTCTTCGCAAGGTCTGCACATTCGAACCCATGGTTGACAAATTGGATGGCCACGCGTGTTTTTAGCAAGCCATTTCTGTCCATATTTTTCTGAATAACTCCCTATGTATTATTTAACTTGCCAGCTGATGAGTTTCTTCGCAGTCGGTTAAGCAGCATAGAGCACAGAAAAATCGTTGTGTGGCGGGAGGGGGTCCGGTCGGGGTTCTATCGGGACCACGATTCGGGGCCCCGAAAAAGCTTGGCCCCGATTGATTTGCCGATCACAGTTTTTACGATCACAACCGAAACCGATTAAAATTCCGAAAAAGCACCGGCAATAAGTCGACAAGCGAGTGGTCCGATTAACTCAATATAAAACAATTTGAAATTTCTTGAACTTTCGACCAAACATAAAAGTTCTCTAAGTATATAGATTCTATTTGAGTTAATAAAAAATGTCCCTGAATTTTTTTCCACCGAATAAACGTCAATAATAAAAATTATATTGTACGAATTATAAAAAAAAAGAAAGTGTTAGATATGAACAAAATTTCACGCTGTGTTCTGCCGATTTGCTCAATTTGATGAATCATCAGTGCGGAGAGTGTGGGAATCTGGGAATTGATGTGTTTGGAATGCAATGTGTAAAAAGGCAAATAAAATATTGCAAAAGAATTTTACTATACTAAAATAATTTTACAGTACGAATAAGACGACAAGATGAATTCTTTTGTAAGAGTTGCTAGACTGAAAATATAAAAGCTATTATGCAGAATTTTATGCTTTATCACCTGATATTTCTAATTTCGACCAAAAAGATCGAAATTTTCGTGACTAGACCGTTTTTTTATATTTTCAAGACCGGGGTACAAAAAGTATTTATTTATTTTAAAATCAATATACAAATTTTTTTTTTGAAAATCTATATGTTGGGAGGAGGGAAGAACGCCAACAGAGAAGATCTGGAACGAATAAATACGGAAAATTGTTGAATATTTACATTAAATCATCTTCTAATAATATTATTTTGGAATCTATTCATTTATATAATTCATAAATAAAAAATTATTCGAATTTTCGAGACGCGCCCTAGCAATGGTGGAATTTTTAAAAAATATATTAACAAATGCAAAAAATATCAAAAAATACGTTTTTTTGGCTGTATGAATTGTAATTGTAATGCGCCTTTCAAGTTCAACAGAATTTATAAATATTCGCTTCGGTATTTCTCTTTATTTCTTACGTTTCTCCACAGCTAAAATGTCATGAAAAAATTCGGAATCATTCACCATAATTCACCCCATTTATTTATTTTTATTTTTGGACAAATTATATGATGGTCAACAATTAAAAATGATTGGATATTGAAATTTGAATTCGATGCCGAAAGTGCATTTTTTAATTACAAACTGATCAAATCCAATTTCGGCGCATCTTCTTGGACATCAACAAATTTGGCCGAAAATTGGTGTTCACGGGTAATTGCTTCTGTGAGTTTTGTTATGGCCATGCCGATGTTGCCCAATAATTGTTTCAATTCGCATTGCTTCGACAAATTCTGAAAAATAATTAATTTTAAAGAATAAAACAAAAAAAATTTAAAAAAATGCTTAAAATTTTCTGAGTTAGTCATTATATATAGTTCGAATGATGTTATATGGCTTTTTAGAAATATAAAATATATTGCTGCTATTGAATTCAAAACAAAATAAATTCTAAATTTTAGATGAACTCTTTTGGAGAAAAATATTTAATATATTCTCGCAAAAATGCAAAAAATAAGTATACAATTTTGTTGAATTTGACCATATTCCCTTAATTTAGCCGTTTTCCGTTTTCCAAATACTGTATTGTTTCAACCACCTCCAAAGGGGGCCTTATTTTAGAGGGAGGCTTTATTTTATCAAAGGTTATTAGTGCAAAAAATTGTTGTTTTTTTTCAAAATTCAACAGTTAATCCATCTTTATCGCAAGAAACCAATCTTTTCATTATTATCCATTTTAGATCTTAAAATAAAATTTTATTTTTAAATATAAGGAAAAAGTCACATTGATTAAAAATCGTAACAACATTCTACTCCCATAAAGGTACTTTATATTAGAGAGTATGCTCAATTTTAGAGAAGGCTTTATTTTTCAATCATTTCCAAAGGGGCTTTATTTTTAGAAGAGGACCTTTATTTATAGGGAGGCTTTGTATTGGAGAAAATACGGTGGGTCTTTAAAAAGGCCCAATGTAGCCAGTTTGGCCGAAAAAAACCATTGTGCAGAATTTTATGCTCTATCTGTTGGTATTTTATCGAAATTTTCCAAAATACCGTGTTTTTCGAATTTACGAAAATTTTCGAAATTTCTGACCGAATTTCGAAAAAAATACCAGAAGATAGAGAAAAAAATACCAGAAGATAGTAAAATTCTGCACAATGCCTTTTTATATCTTTAGCCTAGCAAAAAGTTTTCGGCCAGATTGGCCACATTGGGCCTTTTTTAAAGACTCAGCATCCAATAAACACACACGCACACAATCCACTTGCCTTGTGCTCCTGCACCACGCTGAGCTCGCCGCTCTCCATGACCAGCTTGTACACCTTGCAGTCCTCGAGCTGCGCGCCCCTCACCTGTTTGCCTTCCTTTCTGTCACGAGTGGCATCCCAACACATCGGTGCCAGAACACATTTTCCATTCCATTTCCTCGGAATGTGCCCATGCGAGTTGGTCACCCCAGGCGGGAATATCATGGTGCCTGCCCAACCTTCTTGGCCTTGGTCCTTGCAATAAATGTCAACTTCACACTTAATTCTCTGCTTCCCGTCCGCATGGATATGATTGGCTGGTGGGGAAGAAGGTGATGGCGGAAGGAATGGAATCTTCTCAACATTCAGCTCAAAGATGATGTTTTCGTCGTCATCGTGATTGGGTGTGATCGGAGTTGTAAGGGTGGACAACATAATGGTGATCAACAGCAGAACAAAGGGGAACATATTCGAATCGCGCTTGAAGTTTGGATTCAGAGGAATATTGGATACTTGAATTTTCGACATTGTGAGAATTTCTTTATTAATTTAGTACCAAAATAAAACGTGTTGTTCATGAGTCGTTTGCCCAAAACGCCGATGGAAATAATCAAAAAAACTAATTTTTTTTTTGAAAATTGCTAGGCCAAAATTTCTAGCGACAAATTTGAAAAAAATAATACTAATAAGACCAAAAGATAGAGCTTAAAATTCCGTACAATTTTGTCGCTGGAAGTTTTGGCCTAAAAAAGTTCAAAAAATTTTCATTATTTCGCATTGGCGGTTTTAGGGGAAATGACATATCAACAAATAAACCCGAGCCTTTTTTCAAAAAAATATTCTATCGAATTTAAATTATCCGAAATTCCGGGAGCCTTTGAATATGGGGCCTGCTTTTTATTTAATTTTTTTGGAAATGCATGACAAAATTCAATTTATGGATTGTATAAGATTATTTTAAAACAATAATAAAATTGTGAAATTAATGTTGCGAGAATTTTATTTTATACTGACTCCAAAGATGAGGAATAAATCAAAATATCGATAAAAAACATACTACAAAAATCCCACCTGATTAATTTAGCAATGATATCCAATTTTATTAGAATGCGTCATATCTTTGTTTCACTCATAAAAAATACATTTATTAATACAAATATATGCAAATTTTGCAAATTTTTGCATGAAAAATTGAACAAGATTTGTCATAATATGAATTTTCAATGAGGATATGTGAACAACTAAATGTATATAAGAAAAAAAACACGGAAATCGTACAATGAACAGTTCATGTGCCTTCATTAGAGCTACTCGGGATTCTTGGTCTCGACACTCGAGTCGAGCAAAAATGGGGAAAAAATTAAAACTCATAAATAGTAGATGAAGTTTCACCATGATAAACAAACGACTTTCAAAAATGCATTAATTTTTTGCATTGATATTCCTTTCAATTTTCTTTCGTTACATGACATTATTGACAAAATTATGACAAAACATAAATCAATCACCCGATACATTTTTATTTTTGAAGAAGAAGGCGATCAAGAATAATTTAAAAAATTTAAACATTGACGCGAATTCGATTTCGAAAAATAGGTAATTCACAAACTGATCAAATCCAACTTTGGGGCATCCTCTTGGACATCAACAAATTTGGCGGAAAATTGATATTCACGGGTAATTGCTTCCGATAATTTTGTTATGGCCGTTCCGATATTGCCCAATAACTGTTTCAATTCGCATTGTTTCGACAAATTCTGTAAAAAAAATTTTAAAAAAAAACACGTAAAAATGCATAAATTTTTTGCATTGGATATATTTTTCTCCAAGATGGTGTTGTTATACAATGAAAAAATTCTCATTACCGATATTTTCCTCCGATAGCTTAAGGAAATTATGCTCATATTTGACGAAGTTTATAAATATACATTTTTTTTGAAAATTTGAAAAATTGTCAGTGAAAATATTAAAAAACAGAATTTGACTTGGTATTTTCACTGAATCCTTAAAATGATTTGGATTGGAGTCAAATCATAATTCTTTTTAAAATAAGGTTGTGCCTTATTTTTTCATCTTCCTTCCAAAAGGAGCCTTATTTTAGACTATTCGAGGGAGGGATCCTTATTTTAGATGGAGGCCTTTTTTTAACCAAGAAAGTTTTATTTTGTAGAGAAGTAAACATTTTTCAACCATCTCGGAGTGAGGATCTTTTTTAGAGGGAGGCCTCGAGAGAAAAAGTTTTTTTAAATAATATTTGACAAGAATAATCAAAAATGTTAATGGCCACATTAAAGATTGCCTTGTGCTCTTGCACCATACTGAGCTCTCCTGTCTCCATGACCAGCTTGTACACCTTGCAGTCCTCGAGTTTTGCGTCCTGCACCCGCTTGCCTTTCCTCTCATTACCATGATGACGTTCCCAACAATACGGTTCAAGATTGCACTTCCCATTCAACCTCCTCGGAATATGTCCATGGGCATTGGTCACATTGATAGGGAACATTATAAAGCTCTTCCAAATTTCCTGGCCCTGGTCTTGACAATAAATGTTAATGCTACACTCAATTCTCGGCTTCCCATCCGAATAAATTGTTGAGGGAGGATATGGAATCTTTTCAATGTCCATTTCGAAGATGATGTTGTCGTTGTCGTCATCAGCGGCGGTGATCGGAGTTGTAAGGGTGAACATAATGGCGATCACCAGCAGCAGAACAACAGGGACCATATTGCAAGAATATTAGGAATATTTGTCTGTACATATTTTATTACACTTTTTTATTTTTTGCTAATAGTAAGGATGTGTTCCCTCATTTTTGAATCGAAAAAATTTCTAAAATAAGTCATCCGACTTATAAATATTTAGAGGTTTCAAGGATGTAGAATCCGATTCTGGCCTCAAAAATGAGCTATCACCATATTTGATACGATTTCAAGTGAGGGCACGTCATGTCAAAAAAAAACAAAGATGCTTAAAGGATGTAAAAATGTTTGATCAAATTAAAGAAAATATTGATTTTTATGCGACTTATCTCACGTAAAAACATGTCAAATGTGATCGGATTCTACCCCTCGAAACCTACAAATATAGGTAATAAGAAATCAATTTTTCGTCCCCAATAGTGGGGGGGGGGGTGGATTGCACATCCTTAATTTTATTTTGTTTTTTCAGCAAAATTAGTGGAAAAAAACGTGCTGGGTCTTTTGGACGAAAAGTGCAAAAATGGAAAAAATACCAAATGGGCGTTTGGCCAAAAAGTGCAAAAATTCGCCGTTTGGCCGTTTGGCATTTGGCATTTTTCCATTTTTGAACTTTGTGGCCAAACGCCCATTGAGTAATGAGAAATCAATTTTTCGACGAGATGGGTTGCACATGCTTTATTTTATTTTTTCAGCAAAATTTGTGAAAAAAAATGTTTATAGGGATTGTAAAAAATTCAAATAATTAAAAAAATCAAATATAAAATCATTATTCGGATGATTTTATTTATATTACCCTCAATATAGTGAACAGAGTACTCATTCGTAGCACAAGAATAATGTCTGCCGATAGAAATTTAATAAATATTAGCCTAATAATTGTGTCAATTATTTGTTCATATTAAAAATTGATCACAAATTCAGCATAAAATATGATTTTATGGCCAGAATGATCAGGATGTTTATGGTGATACACAATAAATTTCTGTCAAGAACAATCAAAATTTTACAAATATCCATATACATTGACTTTATAGTATATTTTATTCTTTTTTTTTCTATGACGTTATAATCATTACAAATTGTTCAGAATTTTATGCTCTCTCTTCCGGAATTTTTAATTTTTCAAAATTCGAGCAAAAATTTTCAAAATTTTGGTGAAAATCCTATTTTTCGATTTTTTTTTTCGAATTTCGAAAAAAAAACTAAAAATAGCCGAAGATAAATTATAAAATTCTGCATACCTAACTTTGCTTTTTATGGAGGGGTTATTGTCGTTTTATTTTCGTGCTGAGTCATTTCAGCCTAAAGTGCAAAAATGGGCGTTTCAGCCTAAAGTGCAAAAATAAAATATCAGTCCCAGAAAACTTTTTTGTTAGATCCGTTAGACCAAAAGTATAAAAGGCAAATTGTGCAGAATTTCATACTGATTCTGATGGTATATTTTCTTTTTCGAAATTCGGCCAAAAACTTCGAAATATCCCCTAAAAACCGTATTTTTCGGTATTTCGGGAAAATTTCGAACTTTTTGACCGAATTTCGGAAAAAATTTTATACCATTCGAATCAGCGTAAAATTCTGCACAACTTTGCCTTTTATAGTTTTTGTCTAACAAGTCTTACAAAAAAGTTTTCTGGGAGTGATATGTTATTTTTGCACTTTAGGCTGAAACGCCCATTTTTGCACTTTAGGCTGAAATGACATAGCACCGTTTTATTTTACATGAAGACATCATTACGTATAGAGAATTTACATAGCAGGAGCTTATTAGAATATTGTGTTGTGCTTAGATTATTCTGAATTTCGACTAAAGCAATATTCAGTATATTCTGTTAGCAAATTCTAAAATTTCTTTTAGCAATATTCTGAAACTTCCGTTAGTATCAGAATATTATGCAAACAATATTCTGAATTTACTGCTAGCAATTCTAAATCTTCTTTTAGTAATATTCACAATCCTCTGCTAGCAAAATTCTCAAATTTCTATTAGATATATTCTGAATCAATCTTCTATTAGCATCAGAATATTCTGTTAGCGATATTCTGAATCTTGCATCAGAATATTCTGCTAGCAAGATTCTGAATCTTTTGCTATAACTATTCAGAACATATGTTAGCAATATTCTGAATCAGCTAGCAATAGCCAGAATATTCAGTTAGCATTACGTAAAATCTCTTGCTAGCAATATTCTGAAACTTCTGCTAGCAATACTCAGAATTTACTGCTAACAATATATTGAATCTTCTGCTAGCAATACTCAGAATTTACTGCTAACAATATTCTGAATCTTCTGCTATTAAATATTCAGAATATATATAGGCAATATTCTGAATCATCTGTTAGCATCGTATCTTCTACTAGCAAATTGCGATATATTCAATAGAATCGCCGAGAATAGCCGAGAATCTACTGCTAGCAATTCAGAAACTATATTCGCATAAGAATCTTCTGCTAGCAATATTCGGAATCTAACAAAAATCAGAAATATGCTAGCGTAGAATGAAAATTGGGCGCCGATTGAATTGCTTTGAACCTAGAATTTTATGAAGCGAATCTTTCACTGAAGTGACAGAGAAATATAACGGCAAAAGAGTACACAGTGAAAAGATGCAGAGAGAAAGTTCATAAAGGAAAGCTTCCTCTTCATAAAATCTTAGAGCCAAAAATAAAATTCCAATTCAACGGAATTTTTACGCCGATTTTAGTGACAATCAGAAAGTTGAATAGAAAATCATCAAAAAAAACAAAAATTATAAAATCAGAAGAATATGCCGATAATTGTCATCAAATCTTGGGCTTTGTTCGGTCCCCAAATCAATAAAGACTGATGTCCAAAAGTTTATTGATGGGGTCGAAGCAAAATACAATAGAATTGAATGCGTAAATAAGAGGGGACCTAAAAGTGGGAGACAAATTAATAGAAATATTCGGGGCGAGTAAATAATGAAATGAAAATGAATGAATGGAGGGAA
>LDKF01002162.1:16249-27713 GCA_001026735.1 Rotylenchulus reniformis | reverse complement strand
CTCTCTTAGATAGAGTTGTTATCCAGCAGGGCTGAACAGGGGCCGGCCCGTAGCCCCCGGAGGCGGTCCGAGCTGATGCGCCTGATTCGACCGGGCGGCCCGCGGAAGAAAATTTCCCATCCACCAAAACAGTGTTGTGTTTTTAATAAAAAAAGTTCGTGAATGTTTGAATTTTCGAGAAAAAACCCCAACCATTCGAAAAATTTGAAACTTCAAAAATTTCTAACTAATCCTAAAAAAATAAAAAGGCAAAAAGGTAGACATAAAATTTAAAAAAAAATTTCTGCCTAGTTTATTTATGGTACTTTTTAACGCATGCATACTACTTCTAATGACGCATATTCCAAAGTCCATAGATTACCGATCATCATTGTTGGTTGTGCACTTGGCTTTCAGGCGATTCATAAAGTGCCCCTCAAAAAGCCATGATCGCCCAAATTGTGGTTGTTAACATCGAGCCGTCAAAGTCGGAGCATTTGTGCGGGATGATCATCATCGCCAACGGCGGGTGGCAAAAATTTTTGAATTTAATTTTGACCAGTGAGAGGAAATATCTTCGAGAAATTTTCTCGGGAAATCAAATCAAATAATTGTTTTTTCAAGCTTTCTCTTATGAAATTGTTCACCGTTCATTCAACACAAAATATTATATTACCGTAAAACCTGTATTATAACCCCCCTGCAATTGAGCCCCCTGTAATAGACCCCCCTCTGGAGGGGGGTTGAAAAATATAACCCACGGGGGTTATAATAGGGGTTTTACGGTAAATCTCTTCTGCACTACCAACTTACCCCGCTCCTGTGTAATATGCCTGACTAGCAGTGATGGAAAAATTGGTTTTTACTCGTACTCATACTTCGAACCACGCCTTTCGACCCATCGTACTTCGTACTCGTACCACATTTAGGACCACTCGTATTTCACACTCATAGTACAAATAAGAGCGAGTATGAGTACGAAAACGCATCAATGCTCGGAACTCGTACTTTTACTCCGTGCATTGGTAAAAAGGAACTCATGCTCTTACACTGTGCACTGGTACAAAGTACGAGTTCTGACTTGCCATTAAGACAAAATGAATACTCCATTTACGCAAAAAAGCACCAAGGTATCCACGTCCTCTGCTCCCATACCTGTTTCGGGTGCTTATCTTTTCCTTCCGCTTTGGCCAAATGGTGCACTGCTGTGTTCACCTTCTCACACTCGTCTTCGTTCATCCAAATTGGTGTTTTGTTGCTTATGTATTTCGTTGCCGAAGAATGGGTACAAAGGGCTGGCCATATATAGCCTTCAAGGTGCTTTTGGCTCGTCCATCTTTTTTATATTTGCCCACCAACTTGGCATGGAGTTTGATCAGTTGCCCGATCACTTCGCTCTGAGCCAATACACTTTTATGTTTGTAGTTTGACACAAAAATTGGTTGTGCAGCTAGCATTTTTAGGCGGATTCGTCTGAAAAATTTGCCTTTTAGATCAGCGAAATCACATTATTTCAGGTCCTTAGAATACAGACATTATTTGGTTTAACAAATAATTATCCATACAACTGATTTATTTATCCACTGGGTTTTACATTTTTAAATGCCCCAGCACCGTTAGTAGCATGCTAGCAGGGAAGAATATTCAATTCATTTTTGAAATTGTTAACATTTTCTTAAAATTTTTTTTAACCAGATTGGCCCTCGTAACATTTTTTCAACGTCCTAGTACCGTTTTAAATTGATTCGATGCTCGGCACCGAGCGCTATGACATAAAGGTAGGCACATACCTTAATAGCCAAATTTCCGATCTTTCAGCGCACAATTGGAATTTTCTTTGGTTATCCGGATGCATTATTAAGTAATTACTTATCCTTTTTCACATATGAAGATCTTTCTTGTAAGCAAACTATTTGAATTGAGAATCGATCCACAATCTGACCTATTGGGGTTTCTTCAAATAATTTTTTCATATGATATACGATCTATAAAAGATCATAGATCATCTCTGCTAACTAGAAATGGATTCATCCATATTCATTATTAAAAAAATTAAAAATAATAATATCAATTGTGTTATTTTTGTGTTGTATAAATTTATGTTATTATTGTGGTTAAATCACACACCAAAGATCATTCATAAATTTTGAATAAAAATTTATTTTTTCTGATCATAATTTTCAAAAAATGCATTCAAAATTTATTATTTTGTAATTTTTACCAAATTGTCACTGAAAAAAATTAATTTCTTTATACACATTTCATTTTTCCATTTGGATTCTTCATTGATTTCAATAAATTATTCAACTATAATTACCCATCATGGGCATAAATATTTGAGGAATTTAAATTCTATTTGTTTTTATTTTTTATTAAAATTGCAACTATCTACTAGCTGAAATTTTGCCGATTCGGTTATATTTTTGATGTATTGAATGAATATAACTATATTTTTTTATGCAAAAATGCTAAATTGATGCTTTTGGAGTATATATAATGATAAATCTTTATTTTTGATTAAAAAATTTTTTTTTGGAATTTATAAAATTTTTTGGGATTTTTGACATAATTATCTAAGGTTTTCTAATGACATCTCACATAAATTTTTCCTATCACTTTGGCAAATGACAAGTGTGAGTGTCCCTTAAGAGAAAATCATTTCTTAAAAATAACATATTCTTCCTTTTTTTTCTTAAAAACCGTCAAATTGGGCGAAAACCCGCCATATTGCCAATCAAAATAAAACTTTTTTAAATCTTGCTAAGCAAATGTATAAAAAGCAAAGTGATGAACATATATATTTTTTAATTTTAAACAATATCGACAATATGGGCGCTATCTGAAAAGTGGTCAATTTTGGGACTCTAATTTTTTTGAGTCTCGGGACTCAAATTCATTTTGATTATATATTTTATTTATTTATTGTTAATTCTGTATTCTAAAATCGATAAAAATTTCTTTTATTAAATAAGATTTTAATTTAACTCTTAATAAATTAAAATTTAAAATTAAATTAAACTAGTTGTCGTCGTCGGAATCATCGCTCTCTGAATAATACTGATTCATAGTTTATCAATGCATCTGTATCATATTTAATTCTTTTATTTTTTGTATCCAAAATTTTTTTCTTTAAATTTTACGAACGTTTTTTATTTTTAATATTATTAGTAGATTTTTCTACATTTCCTTAAATTTTAAATTAATTATTAACTATTATTAATAGTAAATGAAGAATAGAAAAAGGTTTCTTCGATTTATTTATAATCATTGTAACAGCATCTTTATGATTTTAATTTATCAGTAAATTAATTATAAAATTATTACTTAAGTAATTTCATCTTTTTTCGTTTATATTGAATAGCATCGTGGATAATTCTAGAGAACTAGTCCTCCGTCACTAAAAAAATTAATTTTGTTACGGTAGCTCACCTCAGACAAAATATTAATCAGAAAAACATTATTCAAAAAAGTTAACAAAAATAATGACAATATATTATATGAATAAATTTTGAAATATAAATAAGAAGTGACAATCAAATTATTCGTTTAAAAAGTATTCAGATAAAAATGCCAAACAAAAGGATTACTTATGCTATTGTTTGGTGCATAGATGACATGACATTGGTGCACAGATGGCAACTTTTTTTAATAATTTTATTATGGGGTTTTTAATGGTAAATTTATACCAATATTTAAAGAATATTTACTAATTTATTCAATAAATGTTTCTCATAAAATTATAAGGTTTATCGTGGATTAAGATAACTGATCAATATTGAAAGATAATATTAATTATTGATAACATATTTATTTTATTGAATTTGGAATTATTAAAATAAATATATTTATTATTATTTTTTCATTTTTTTATTTATAGACTTTTAATTGTTATTATTATTAACGGAATTTCGTATTGAAATGTTTATCATATATTTGTTAATTTTTGTCCTACTCTTAGAGAATCTGTTACCCTTACTTTAGCCTTATTTAAATTAAAATAGATGCATTAGATGAAATGATATCTATTTTATCGATTATTTGAAACATAATAATTTATCATATTAATTTTAAAAAAAATTTAATTAAGAATTTTATCTTTTTGATTATTTTTTTACATTAAATACTGATTATAATGCTTAATTTATTATTTATTTAGTTAAATATATTTTATTATAATAATGATATTTTATATAAAGGTTTAGAACTAGATAAAATCATGGATTGTTGTTAGTTCATTTTTTTAAGTATATTTTTACGATGCATACATCGCATAACACATTCACATTTATTGGATATTTTTTTGATAAAATATTTATTTTTAAGGATATTTTAAACCAACCATTTAAAATTTTCTATATAAGATGAAAATTATTTATTGACTTTGACCGCGTACTTATTCGACTAAATTGAATTAAAAATTATTGATATTATATATCAATAATTTTTTATTTCTGAATGTTATTTCTGGTTATCACTTGATTTTTAATTTATTTATTTTCCAAAAATTAAAAAATAATCTCGAATTTATTATTTTTACTCTTAAGAACTTTGCTTAAATCTCGCCAGTATTTAGCATAGCTATCACGTCCCTCCAAAATTTTTTTGAATAATGAAAAATTTTGGTTAGAATTTTAGTTATATACCGTATTCTCTCTAATATAAGACACCTCTCCAATATAAGACACCCCCTTGAGGTGGTTCGAAAAATATAAGACACCTCTCTAATATAAGACACCCCTCTAATATGACACCCCCTCATATTTTTCCCTCCATCATTATTTCTAACCCCCTGTTGAAAATTTTGTCCTCCCTGTTGAAAATTTCGAAAAAAATTTTTCGCACTTTGGCCAATTTAAGCGCCAAATTGAATTGAAAAAACCTGGCCAAATTGAAGTTCAATCTAGAGCCGATAATCCCCTAAAATTGCCTAATTTGCTCTACAAAAAAGAATATCTTACAAGGAACACTTACCAGCTGTCTCGCTTTTTAGAAAGGGCCATCCGGACGATATAATAGAGCATGATAAGTTATACACATAGCCAAAATATTAGAGGCTAATATTTAGAAAAATGTCGAGAAAAAATATTTTTAAAAAATTATTTCCACGTGCTTTAAGCACGGGTCACCGGTGCTAAAACCGCCACTTTGGTCAACCAAATTTAGAAACCTATGTCAAGGTAGAGCTGTAAAAGGAAATATATTCAGAAAATTATGTTTACTTTTTTGGTTGTTTTGCTTTTTCGAATTTCCATGAGAATTTTGAAAAACTTTCGAAATTGTTGAATATAAACAATTTTTTGAATTTGAATAAAATCCAAATTTTTGATGGAAAATGGAAAAAGCAAAAAAACCAAAAAATTAAGCATAATTTTCTGAATATATTTCCTTTTACAGCTCTACCTTGACATAGGTTTCTAAATTTGGTTGACCAAAGTGGCGGTTTTAGCACCGGTGAGACGCGCTTAAAGCACGTGGAAATAATTTTTTAAAAATATTTTTTCTCAAGATTTTTTTAAATATTAGCCTCTAATATTTTGGCTATGTGTATAACTTATCATGCTCTATTATATCGTCTGGATGGCCCTTTCTAAAAAGCGAGACAGCTGGTAAGTGTTCCTTGTTAGTCTTTTTTTATTGTTCCATAAAGAAATGACCTTCGAAAATTTTCCTTTATGAACTTTCTCCCTTTACCTTTTCTCTGTGTACATTTTTTTCTTTCGAGTAGGTTCGAAAAATATAAGACACCTCTCCAATATAAGACACCTCTCTAATATAAGACACCCCTTTGAGGTGGTTTGAAAAATATAAGACAGGTGTCTTATATTAGAGAGAATACGGTACTAATATTATTAAATTAATAAAATTAATGATTCAATTTTCAGAAAAAATATTATAATTAATGGTAAATAACATTCTATTATATTAAACTTCTATTAACATATTATATTGAACTTCTATTTTACTACACTCAACTATTTTTTATTTTGTTTATTAATTTTATATCATTATTGTGATTATTTTATTAAACTTTGAAATTAATTATTGTTTTAATTTTTAGATGAATTTACATGAATAATTTGAAATTTAATTGATCGCAACTATTGACAATTTAATTTTTGAATCTCATGTTTTTATTTCCCTTTTTAATTTTTTTCAAATCGATTTAAGTTAAGATTGATCAAAAAATCTTGCTTAGATATTGTTTGCTTCGAAAAATGTTGGTAAAAATTAAAGTATTTTTCCAGTTGCTAGGCCAAAGGCCTTTCCGAAAATTGTACAATTAGGAGATTTAATACCTGTTTCTTTATTTATTATAATATTCCTATTTCTAGGTATTTAGGTTTTTAATTTCATATAACTGGCATCAAACATTAAATTTATTTAAATATTATGAAATGAATTTTTATTTTAACCGATAAAAGGAATAAAAATTAAAAGAACTCCTTACACATAAAGCAGACCATTCACAGTGTGTTCAGTTAAAATTAAAAATAAATAATATTTTTTTTTCGCGGTCTTCGCGGTCTTCAGAATAGACAATCAGCTCAAAGTCCACGCTCTCTTATTTATAAGAATTATGAATTTAATGTCAAAAGTTTAAATAATAAAAAATAAATATGCGAAAATTTAATTAATTAATTAATTGTTAAAAATTAGATTTTATCCAGAAATAATGATTTATAATATCATTTAATTATAAACGATATCTTTTATTTATTTGTGAAAAATGATTTACTATTTAAATTCATCTTTTTTATAATCATGAAAATATCTTTTAATATTGTATTGTGTTTTCATAATTTAATCTTCCATTCTTAAATTTTGATTATCTAAAATTAAAATTTTTAAATGTGCATTATAATTTTATTCTATTTTTACTGAATAAATAAAATATTCAGTTGATTTGAGGAGATCTTTATTATTTAATGTTATTCATCATATATATTCTTGTCAATTACAATTCATATTTTAAAATATTTTTATCGTTTTTTAATTTTTTAGCTATATTTTTCCCTTAAAATAAGTAAGTATAATTTATATAAACTATAAAATTTAAATTTTCAAGTATAAATTGTTTGAGCCTCAACATATTATGCTATGATCGAGATTTTTAATATTCAACACAAAAATAAAAATTCAAGCATAAATTTCAAATTAATGAAATTTTAAAATTATTTTAAAATTTATTTAACACACTAATTTTTATTAATTATAAATAATTAATGGATACTTTTATATATTATTTTTAATCACTAAATAATTTGATATTTAGGATTTATAACTTCTTTTAAAAAAGTTCAATCAGAGTCATTTTATTTTCATTTTAAATTGATATTTTATTATTAAATTCCCTTTGCGGATCAATGTTATTTATTTCTGTCATATGGGAACCCATGATCGTGGATCTATGTTAAAGGCGATAGCTATATTAGTCTCTAGAAATATAATAAATATTAATTAATTAAATACTTTGTAAATAAAGTATAAATAAATTAATTTGATGATATTTCTATATTTAACATTTAAAAGATTATTTTAGATCGAGACCTTGGCTATAAAATTAGATCGAGATCTTGGCTATAATTGTTGCCTCTAAGTCCGTGAACATTGCAGTCTTTCTTTTGGGTTTCCAATAAGAAATGCTTGCAAATTACAATGAAGTTAATTATTATGGATTTTATCTTTTTTAAACTCTATCAGAAAATATTTCGAATTTGACTTTTTAAATTAATACAATAGAAGCAAAATTTATTTTCTATTTAAATATTTTTTAAGATGAAAAAGAACAGATAATATTTCTTTTCTATTAATTTTCGTTCATTTATTATGGTAAACTTATGTATTCTAATTAATTTTAATTTCTTCACTTCTAATACCATACCATATGTAATTTAAAAAATATATATTTTTTCGAATGTTTTCATTTAAAATGCAAGATTTTAATTTTAAAATAGATAATCATTATGAAAATTTATTTCTTCCATCCAGTTTTTTTCTTGAAATTAAAAAATAACGGAAAATTAGCGCTGATACTTTTATTCTGCTACTTATTTTGTCTGCATTTTTTCGTGACTATGGGGTTGAACCCAGGGTGATTTTTCCGTGGGATTCGATTATGCGCGCAAATTCTACAGTTCCAGGTCCATGTTTGGCACTCTCATTCACCATACATGTTCGGCCAGAAAAGCCCGAAGGATTCTTGCAATTCTGATGATCTGCGCAAAACTCTGAATGATTACATTAATTTATTTCAATTAAATTTTTCAATAAATAATCTTCATTGATATTTTTATGTGATTTTACTAAGTCCTAAATCTTCTATATTTTTTTAATTTCATTAATTTTTTAATTTTCTTTAATTTTCTTCCTTCAGTATTTGGGAAAAGCAAGATTTTTGTCCGACCCTTTTCGACATTTAGACTTTCGAAATCAATTGGTATAAAAATTAAAAAGATTGTCCAAAATTAGAAAATATTTAAAAACAATTTATACATTAAATTATGCAATATGCATAATTTTATTAATTTTAAAATTTATACTATTATTAATTCAATATATTTTTATTAAGAAATTTTTATAAATAGATAATAGAATTTATTCTTGTCACGATGTTAATATTACTTCGTGTGGCTTTTATATTCTATGTTTTCATCATTATTATTTTTATAAATTTATATCTTTATATTATTCCTTTTTTGATAAATATAACTTTTTTATAGTTAAGGATCTTATTCAATTAATAGTAAATAAACTGGCTGATAAATATTGAATAAATCCATCAATAATTTTTGTATTTTATGTTAAATTTGTTTAATTGTCCAAACAAACTTGCATACTCTTATAAAAACATGTATTTCTATGTTTTACTTTAATGATTTATTGATTTACTATTCTTTATTTTTACTGATTTGTACGCAAATCTTGCATTAATTTATTTTATTTTTAAAATCATCCTTATTTTATATAATTTTTTTCTATTTACAATTTTATTTTTATTTCAGAAATTTTTAACAAAAGATATAGTAATTGATTAAATTGTTTAATTTAAAAATATCAATTTTAGTTTAACTTATACCTAAATGAAAAAAATGAAACTATGGAAAAATTTAATTATTAAATAAATGGAGAACTTTCTTGATCATTTAAATTTTTTATTCTATTACCTGCAATTTTAAGTTTATTTAAATTTTTATTTACATAATATTTTAATATATAAATTTCATCTTTAATTTTTACAATTTTTAATTTCTATTTTTTTATTTGGTGTATTATTTTTTCATTCCATGATTAATTAGTGGTAACCTATCGGTTTTTTTTCATTCATTAATAGCTTATATCATAATTATTAATTTATATATTTTTATTTAATCTTCTAATTTACAAATTAATTTCAGATATAATTAGATTTTTTTGGGATATTTTTGATAAAAATTTAAAATTTTTTCAATTTCTTTGATGGCATTTATTAAAAGTTAGGTAATTCAAAAAATATTTTTATATAGCTACAAATGGATTATTTGAATAAAAATTATTACAACCATTGAAGAGAATAGATATTTAAAGTTTATATAATTCAATAATTTTTATTACATTCTAGGTGAATATTTAAAATTTATTTTATTACAATAATTATGTTACAATTTTTTCTTTTAACAATAGAATCAATGTATTAACTAAACAAATTATCTATTAAATCGTGCAATCGATTATTTTTTTTTTATTCATTATTTGCAATTGCTAATTTTATATCAGTTAGAGTTTAATAACTTTTCAAATAGAGAGCTTTTTATATTTGTTTATTCAAATATAATTTTATAGAGAATCATTTGTTTCACTTTGAAAAAAGTTTCTATTATAGTTGTATCTATTTGTTGGGTCCTTGTAGATAATTTAAGTATTTCGAATACTTAATTATAAGTTCCAAACAATTGTAAATAAATATTTATTTCCAATTCACAGTCAATTTTAGAGTAAATTGAGGAGAGGGAAAATATAGGATGAAAACAGAATGAATAATGGGGAAGAAAAATGGGGAAAGGACGCGGGATTAAATGTCATCATATTTTAAATCGCTATTTTGGCGCCTTTCGCCCGAACACCTCCCCTTTTGAGAAAGTCCCTTATTCCGGATCATCAGCGCCGTCTCCTAAATGGCTCCGGAGAAAACCTAGGAGGAGGATGACGATTCCGGGGCGGATTTCGGCGTTGCTCTGGGGATGGAGGACGAATGGGGGAACGGTTTTCCACTGGCCGCTCAGGAGAGCGGTTTTCCACACCATGTTTAGGGGGAACCTCAATCGGGTGTTGAACTGCAAGTTCAGGCACCTGCTCCGCTACCGGATTTCCTTCGTCCTGCTCAGGTCCTACGACTGGTGGCGGCGGAAGGTTGAATACTTCGTTGAGAATGGCCAACGCCCCGTCGTCCTGATCCGGCATTTGCCTTGTCCGCAACTGGTTGGCATGGTAGCGGCTGCTTGTCCCGTCCGGGAAGATCACATCGTAAATCACTCCGGTGCACTTGTCGACCCGTCCAGCCCGCCAATTCTGCGATAGACGATGTCTTACAAAGACATTGTCGCCGACATGGAAGAACAGGGGTTTTGCGCCAAACCGTTTGTTGAACTGCCGCTCCATTTCCTCGTCTCGTTCCACTGGGATCGGTGGCGGAGGCATCAGCAGATCCAGCGACATGCGCGGCCTTCGCCCAATGAATGCCTCAGCAGGACATTTTCCATCGAGTGCATCATTCGGCGTGGTCCGGTACGTTGTCAAAAACGTTTCGATGATCCGCTGGTCGGCTGTCCCCTCCCCTTTTAACTTCCTGAAGGCCCGTTTAAAGGTGTCAACAAATCTTTCAGCTTGCCCGTTTGACATCGGATTGTACGGGGCTGAGAAGAAATGTTTGATGCCATTTTCGGCCGTGAAGCGTCCAAATTCACTGCTGGCGAACTGTGTTCCATTGTCCGTGACCAGGGCCTCTGGAATGCCATGACGAGTGAACAGGTACCGCAGTTTCTCAATGGTCGCTGCTGAGGACTTCGTTCTCATTTCAAACACCTCGGGATACTTTGCAAAAGCATCCACGATGATAAGGAACTCCTTCCCGAAGAAGGGTCCGGCGAAATCCATGTGCACTCGCTTCCAGGGCCCAGTTGGTTTCGGCCAAGAGTTAAGAGATGTCTTCACCGGAGCTCGTTCTCCTTGTTGACAGGGGTCACACGTCCGCACAAAGTCCTCGATTTCCGCGTCGATCTTTGGCCAATACACAAATTGCCGGGCCAATTGCTTCATTCGCTTCATGCCCGGATGGCCTTTGTGAAGCAGCTTCAGCACCGATGACTGAAATTTATCTGGGATGACCACTCGTTGGGCATACATCAAAGTGCCGTTGACGACGGTCAATTCCTCTTTTTTTTTGGAATTCCTGGATCCGCTCGTCTTCCTTGAGCATTTGTTGATTGGGCCAGCCATCCCTGACGAAACC
>LDKF01002161.1:9315-28803 GCA_001026735.1 Rotylenchulus reniformis | reverse complement strand
AAAAAACGAGAAAAATCCCGACTCGAGACTCTCGAACACCAATTTGTTGCCCCATTCCCCAACCATACTCGAAGCGGCAAGTGCTTCCGCTTGCCGGCTTGCCATTGACCCATTACAATGTGGCGCAAACTTGGGGAACTTGTTGATCTTGCCACAGTCTTGCGCCGAATGAGTACAAATTCTAAAGGGATTTTTTGCAAAATGAAATTTTTTGGGTTAATTCCGCTGGCGAACTTTTGTTCCTTATTACTCCGAAACTTTTTGATTCAAAAAAAAAACTTTTCAACTGACCGGACAAATTTGGATAAGCTGGATTTGCATCCCAAGTGTAAACGATGCACATGGCACATCCAGATACTAAATTCTTTCAAATTAATTCGCAGCAGAACTATTCATTTATTTTGCATTTCGAGATATAATTTTTGATTTTTGAGAGATATTAAGTTTTTGTTCAAAACTAAAAGGTCAATCGTATTGAATACCGAAGATCAAAATTTATGGTTCAACTAGGCTGGACACGGGCCTTAAAAATGCAGACCCGGCCCGCTTCTTGCTCATCACCGGCCAGGCCCGGTGATAACTTGGTCAAGTCCGGCCCAATAGTGTAAAAATAAATAAAAAAAATTAAAAATCAGGCCCGGCCGGCTCGGGACGGGACCCATGCCCACCTCTGAGGGCTTCAACTGTGTCACAGACCTCCAAAGTGCCTTTGTGGGCCATCTTCAGGATTTTGCATCCAATTTCTTGTGCTATTTCCACTTTATAAACGCCAGCAGGGAGGTGCACACTTAGAGAGCGAAGTTGAGATGCAATGCCAATAGGCTCAAAGTCGACAAATTTGTGAAGAGTAAGAGACAGATGGACAGGGTCACGGAAGTCCGGCGATAAGAACACAGTCGCAATATACTGAAAAACATAAATGGTTAAAAGAGAATAATATTGGTTTTGCCGCAGATCAGATCAAAGATCGAACAATGAAAAATCAAAATATCAGTAAAAGATTGTGGAACTAAACCCAGATCTAGGTTTTATTAGGTGGATTTTTCTAGGTTTTGCCTAGATAAGCTAAAACCCAGATTTTTCGAAACCTAGAACTAGCCCTAGAGCTAGGAGTTAAATTTTGCCAATCTCTAATTTTTATGAAAATCGTATGTCTGACTATTTGACCGGGGATGCTTTATTTCGCCTACAAAAATTTCGCCTACCAGGTTGGCGAAACAGCCGCATTTATGCGGCATTTGTCGCATTTTTGCACTCTCTGCCGCATTTTTTCCGCATTTTTGGATTTTTGTAAATTTAATCACGAATGATCAAATTTCTTAAGAAAAGGAGTCTAAAATTCCAAAAATTTCTCCGGTGGCCCCTCTCGGGACCGCCGCCACCCCTCATCACAGATAAGCCATTTTTCATGTTCTCTTCATCTGCTAAGCATTTTAACAAATTTATTCTTTTATCTCATTACTGATTTTTAAGTTTTGACTTTAAAATCAATGGATTTTTATTATAATAGAATTTTCAATAAATGGTCATGATTTATTTTCTGTCATTTATATGAAAATCTTAATCAATCATTTTTTCTTATTCTTAATTAAATAAATTAAATTCATTTATTAATTAGCTTTTACACTTTTAACTTTTTTTTAATTTTAACTTCTTTAATCATATTATAAGAATAATATATACCAAAAAATTCTATTTTATTATTAATTTATTTCTTTTCTATTTTGGTCGGGAAAATGATATTATTTATAATTTGAGAATATTTTGAAGGCATCTTTGATTAATTTTTTCTTGAGATCAATATTAAAATATTGCAATTCTTTTAATTAACGAAATTAGAGTGATATTTTAATGGTAAATTTTCTTTAGATTTTTATTTTTAGTTGGTATAGGATTTTATGTTTTATTTTCTCCATTATAGTTATCTTATTTTTTAATCTTATTGTTTTTGATAATAGTGATAATATTTTAAGATATAATTATAAATAGCAATATGTAATAGATGTCTGTATATTCCTTTTACATTTAATTATAGTATAGATGAATGTTTTAATTTTATTTATGGGTATTGAATATTTTATTTGATGTCTTTATTCTTCCGTTTTAATTTAATAGATTGGTTTTAATCTTTTAATTATCCTTATTTTCTTTTTTATATATGTTTTTATTTTGCAATAAGCCTGGTCCGAGGTAACATTTAACGGGTCACATTTAACGCGTTTTGGTAATTTTATTTCAATTTTATTTTTTTCTTATTTTAATTTATTTTTTTATTCATTTAATGCCATTAAACACTAGAGAGAAGGGTCTCTTTCCTGTTTTGATTAATTTGTTGGTTTTATTTATGCTCTTTTTTAGATTATCTTCATGATTTTAAATTTTAATTATGAGAATCTCATGCAAACAAAGGCTTCTAATTTTTCTGAAAAATTATTTCAAAGTGAAGTCATCTACTTCAACATACAAATGAAACATGTGTCGTTTTTTACGATTTTATGTAAATTATTTAGATGTTTATTTTTTCTATATTATCTTATGATTTGTAGATTTTATTTTTATAATTTATTTTATGATTACGTATTTGTTGACTTTCATGATTATTGTATTGTTCAAGTTGAGTCCTTGGAAAATAATGGTACCAGTTGTTATCTTTTTTTTTGAATTTTTCATTTTATTTTTGATTATTTATAGGATTATTAAATCGAAAATTTGTCATTGTTTTAAAATAAATTTTTGCTTTTTTGTCAATACAATAGGACGTGGTGAAATGTGAAATGAATGGCTGAATGGATTGGGGTTGGGAGGAGATCGCTAGACAAATCGATTTGGAATAATGAATGAAAGGCGATAATAAAAAGAGAGCAAGGAAGGGTAAGAAATAATACATAAAAGGAGTATAGTAAGATGATGGTGAACTGGATTAGAGAAAGAAAAAAGAGCAGAGATAAAAAAGTGAAATTTTCATTTTAAAATATTTGTTGGAGCTGGCCTTAATGGATAGGGTCCGAATTTTCCGGCACAAAAAAATGCCAAATATGACCAAACAAGTGGTAAATATGCTTCAGAATATGCCCCAAAATGCTCAAACGTATATTAAATATGCACGAAAATTTGGCCAAAATGACATAAAACTACAAAAAATTTCCAAACCATACATCAAACTATTTTTAAAGCAGTTATTTGCATCAAACCTCGGCAAGGATTGCGCGAAGTTGGGCGGGGGGAGATCGAGGGTGAGTCGGCCAAATTTTTTTTTGCTAAGTGCTATATAGCAAAAAAGTGCTCCCCCTCCCCTCTTTGAGTTGAGTCAAAGAAGAAAAAAAAGAAAAAAACTAACCAAAATGTTCAGGTTTATTAATCTCGGTAACGTCCAAAAATTTGCATTTTTGGACAAACTATTTAGTAATAATTATAGCCAACAACCAAGATCATTGGTGTATCGTAAAAATGTACCGTAAATCCACTGAGGATCAGCCCGATCAATTTGAAATTTTTCAAAATTTTCGAAAAATGCGAAAAATCGGTGTTTTTCGAAAAAAATTCAAAATTTTTCGCGGAAATTTGAAAAACTAAAAATGCTAAAAGATAGAGCATAAAATTCTGCATATATTTGCTTATTATGTTTTTGGTCTAGCTAGCCTCAAAAAAAAGTTTTCGTTCGTTGGGTTCTAACGAGCTTGGGTTCTAGGGAGCTGACCCCTATGTAGGTTTTAAAGATTGAAAATATTAATAACTACATATTATAGTAAAATAATCATAGTAAAAATTACAAATGCTACTAAATTAAATTTTTACCCGTTGTGACAACACAACAAAATGGTAACAAAATTTTACTTTATGAGAAATTGCCAATATTTATTCTATAGGTACAAGTAATTTTTCTATAGGTAGAAGTAGCTAAAGTAACTAAAATAAATGCATCTAAGGCTATATCTATATAAAATTATTAATTAGTTTCATTTAAAAATAATTTAAAATCATTTAATAAATAATGTATAAAAATAAATTTAATCAATTACTAATAATAAAAATTAATTAAATCAATTAATTAATTCAACTAATGGAGAAATTTACTGGTACATGTTAAATTGAAATTATTCCATTTTATACAAAGATTCGAAAAATCTAAATTCATAAAGAAATATTTCAAAAAGTTGTTTATTTCGATAAACTAAAGCAATAAAATTTAAATAAATGGGAAGAAAATATTTTTTAAAAATAAAATTTATATTAAAAGTTTTTTAAAAATAAAGTTAAATAAAGTCAAAAGTTACCTAATCAACCCATTTTGATTCCCATTATCTTCAGGGACTCATTCAGTTGATTCACGCGTAATTTTATTATATCATTCAATTTTTTAATATTATGACAATATTTAACGATCAAACTACTTTGATTACATTGACAACGTAGACAATACCGACTTTTCTTCAACTTCTGCTTTCCCTTGTCTCTTTTCGCGACTTAACACATACCAATTGCACAATTTTATTTCAATTAACAAAATCTTGGATTAACCGGTTCAATTAAGTAAATATGAAATTAATTATTGTTAGCATTGTATTTTAATATATTTTTAAATTCATTTTGCTCATATATGGTAATTTTTTAGCAGAAATTGTAGAAAAATAACCAAAAAAATAAATATTATGTAAAATTGCTGCGAGAATCTAATAATTTTTAATTGAAATGCTTTTTTTATAGTTTTCCCGGCTGTCAGACTTCTCCTATAATTGATAAGATTCAAATTCTAAAATGCTTTTTCGCAAAAAAAATAATAATAAAATTACATATAAATTTACTTAAAGAATGAATTAACAAAGAAAAAAATAAAAATTAATTATTAACCATTATTTTTTGTTAATATTATTAATTTACCATTTGTAATTTTTAACTTAAAATAAAGAAATATAATAATGAACGTAAAAATACAATCAATCAACCAATAGAATCTAATTATTCAAAATAGTTCATAATGCAACACAATAAAATATAATTTTTTTATAATTTTATAATTTATATTTTTGTATAAAAAATATTTAATTATTTAATTTGATATTTTGATTTTGCTACTAAAAATATGGTTTTGTTGTTGAATAAATTAAATAGATTAATTATTAAGATAAACAGATTTATACTATAGATATTAATAATACTTCTTTGGTGTTTATAATAAAGTAATTATTATAAATTAAATAATAAAAGTAAACGATAAATTCAGAAATAAAAGATAGAGTATTTTTCAAGAGGAATACTCGGAACTTTGGGAAAAATGCTCGGACTAAGCGGCATAAATAATAAATATATATTAAATTAATTTATATTACAGAAAATATTAAAGCTATTATATTCTTTCTCCACCAAGTTAATCCAATTATAAAACTCCCAAAAAGATAACAAAAATTTATTGTGTAATTTATATCTAAAAAACATTTTATTTGTCTAAAATTATATTAGTAAAATGATAAATAAAAAGAAATAATATGCATGATTTAACACTAAAAAAAGAATTAACTACACATCAGACACAAAAAATTAATTTTCTTGAAGGATTTACAAGTGCGATAATCAAATTTTTAAATGAGTAAAATTTAAAAATAATATTCAAATTTTTTAAGAGAATAAAATTAAAAAAATAAATATAATGTTAAATTAAGTATCATATAATATTTAAAACGGCTAAAAATATATTCACTTTTATAAAATTATGAAATATATTAAAATTTTTGCTAAAATTAATTTATTATTTTAATGGAGATATATTTGATAATTTATAATATTAACCATTACATAAGCGTGATTAAAGATTTATTTAACAATTTAAGTGTAAATAAGAACAATAATTTTAACATCTCAAGGGCTTTATACTACTATGTGAAATTTACCTATTTAGACACAAGAAAAAATTTCTTGTTATTAATATTAAAAATCTATTCCTTAGAAAATAACAAATAATCAATAAAAAATTAAGCAAATTATGCAACAATAATATTATTTTAAGATTATTATATTTTATCATTATTCAGATTTCAATATGTTAAGATGATCAAAGTGGAATGGAAAAAATAAATGAATATGGAGAGGATAAAAAACAGGAATTAAAAATTAAAATGAAATACACGAGAACAACTTCAAACAAAAATCCATGTTTAAAAATATAAGCAGGTATAATTCAATAAAAAATATTATTGCTTAAAATAGACTAATTAATAAAAAAAAGAAAAAATCATTTTACATTACATATACAAACAATTATTTATATGTTAAAAATGATCACATAAGGCGAATAAGGCATAAACTATCAAAATAATAAAATAAATCTAACTAATATATTACTAAAAGAAAAATAAAATATAATAAAATAAATAGTATTATTTATTCAATAAAAAACACAAAATATAAAAAAAATTAAAATTCTTTAATTGTATATAATAGTTAAGAGCAGCAAAAAATCGAACAATTAAATTTTAATAAAATATTTGGAAAAATAGTAGGTATTAGGTAAAACTAAAAAATTATTACTAATTATTTAAATAAAAATATTTTTTTAAAATAATATAATTAAAAACAAATAATTTATAAGAAACTTAATAAATTTTATTTTTAAATTAAATTATAATTTACTAAAAAAAATTTTTAAATCATAAATTTTACTCTAAGCAAAAAAGTCCAAAAAATATTCCTCTCTTGATATTCAAGGCAATGGTCAAAGAGTTCTTTTATAAATATAAACTTCATACAATATCTTTTACAAATAATAAATATATTCGTTAGTTAATGTGAAAAATAACATTATCACAGAGAAAATAATGGAAGAAAGAACTAAACAAGGTCGATGGATATTTTAGGGTTAAAATAAAAAAAATATTGAAAAAATTAAATAATTATTCTAGAAAGAAAGATTTTTATTAATTATTAATTTTGATGTTTTTTCAATCATATATTTTATAATATTTATTTAACAATAAATATTATCTTAAAATTTTTTTATAAAGTATTAAACTGAATTAAATTATGATTAAGATAATAATATGACAAAAATTCTGCATTTAATTAAAAAATTACATATTAGGGCTGGATACCGTACCGCATACCGTTACCCATACCGTCAAATACCGCGTTTTTGGCCCATACCGCGTACCGCTAACGCTTTTTGGCCCGATAGCGCGGAAAATACACCCCTAGCAATGGGGGTCGCCAACTCAAAAATGCACCCCTAAGAATTGCATTTTTATTAAAAAAATCGAGAAAAAATGACTAATTTTCAACAAACTGAGGTCCCATTTTTCAAAATTTTCTCCGGCGGCCCTTATCGGGACGCCGGTACCCTCTAATACTTGAGATTTCTAAAAGTTAATGACGTAACAAGGGGGCGGTTAAAACCCCCTGTTAAAATTTTTTGAAAAGTTTTTAGAAAATTTTTTCTACCAAAGGCAAAAATTGATCAATTTTCCTAATAAAATTCGTTAAAACTTAAAAAAAATTCCCCGGCGGCCCTATCGGGGCCGCCGGGGACCCACTCCCCCCCCCCATTCCCCCCCTGAAATTTTTTCTTACTACGCCATTGATCCAAGTAGACCCATTTTGATTTGGAAAAAAACCATCCATGGTGGTCGTTTATTTCTTCCTAAATATATATGAATATAAATTTATTTTATAATGAATAATTTTTTGATTATGTGAATCTTTGATATTTTACATATCATTTTTAATATGGAAAAAATATTATTTATTAAAAAAAGATTTTATTTTTTTTAATTTTGCAAAATATAATTTGGTTTATTTGTCGTTTTATTATTGTTTCTAATTTTATCTATCTAAGTGTTGGTAATCTTTTAAGCATTTATCAACTTTCATTAAATTATATTTAATTAATTGGATATTAAGATGAATTTTTTTTAAATCAATTATCATTATTTGGTTTTTAAGATTTAAAACATCAATAGAAAAGGTTGTTAGATTAAATAAAAAATTAGTTAATTGTGTTTTATAAATCTGACTTAATAAATTATATAATCCTATTAATTTATCATTTTAAATTATCGAATAAAATACTTTTACATAAATTTTTAATATTATGATTTATCTTATAAAAATTGTTTTATTATTAATTTTTAATAAATTTTAAGAATATTTATTTTTAATAAATTTAAAAAATTTTGCGATAATATATTTAATAATTATCTTCAGTTATTTATTGTAAATATAAATATAATCTTTCCTTTTTGGAAGTTTGATAAAATTAAATCTTTTAATTAATACTATTTAATTTTTATATCACTTAAAAAATATACAAAATTTAAATATACCAAATCATTTTAAAAAATATACTAAATTTAAAAAATACTAAATTAAAAGCAATTTTTTATTTGATATGTGACTATTACCAAAATTTATTCCAAATTATTTTTTATAAAAAATAGTTTTTTTGGTCGATTGTTGAATTGACTTTAATTAAAATTTTTTAAGTTCTTATACTTTAAAATTAGTAAATTTATTTTAAACTTTTTTAATAAATTGATTTATAATTCATTTTCTATATTTTTATATATTAGTCTAAATTTTATTAAGAATTTATTTAATTTTAAATCGTCTTTGTTGATCTAATTTATTGGAAGTTCATGCGTAATCGAGTGACTTCAATCAATTTGAAAAATATTAAGTTAAATTTTTTGGCTTCAATATTTAAAGCGCACAATTTTTCACGGCACGAACTAGCTCTTTGATAATAATAGATTGCGAATGTTCTTAATTAATATAAGTTTTTATTAATTTATTAACTTTGAAATTGTTTCAATATTTTTTAAAAATATCTATCAAATTATAGTATTTAAAATTTGATAAAGTGTCTAAAAAATCTCCACTTTTCGTTGAACCTCCTGTTAAACCTTTTGTGAAAGTTCATTGAATCTCCTCTGAAGCTCATATGATGGCTCGAAATTAATTGATGTTTGATTTATTTATAATTTTTTATTGGTTTCATCATGGGGTTTAATGGAAATTTTTAAATTAATAATGAAACCATTACTCGAGAAGGCGATTGTTATAAAATAGTGAATATATATATTAGTTAATTGTAAAAGTATTCAAATATTATAAATATAATTTAAGTTTTACCCGACCTTGATAAGGATTTGGTAATAGGATTACCACTCGATCAAATCCTCTTTCATTTACATCTTTCATTATTATTGATTACTTTCTTTATTGTAATTACTATAAAAACATATGTAAAAAATTTTTCTAATGAAATGTATTATATAAGAATTTCAATTACCTCCCATTTAATTATATTTTTTAATTATATTTATTATTATAATTATCCATTATTTTATATTTGTTATCTAAATCTCTAAATTTTATTAAAAATTTATAAAATTAAATATAAATGAAAAATGGTAAAAAATTAATTAAAATTTTACATTCTAGAAAAATAAAATATAATTAATCTTCCGCTAATAATGGATGCTCCGTCTTAACATAAATCAATGCAATAAAATAAATATATTCCATTTATTTTCCCGCATATAAGAAGATTCTGTGGCGATCCGACATAAAAAAATTATTTTCTCTGCTCCTATCGCGTTTTATGCGACAAATTCGGTCTCAATCGAACCGCTAGGGAATTCTGCATCGATCTAACCGTGCACTTTTTTTCGATTGGGTCGAAATTCTAAACTGAGTTCGAAAAACTGGTCTAAAATGCGAGTAGAGTTCAGTTTTTGGACTAAAACTCAATTTTTTGTTTTAGAAACATTTTTTGATATAATAAAGAGGGAAACACAAAACATTTTAGGCTATCCAATGAGCCCAAGATTGGCCCGATCGGTTTGGCCAAAAAAGAGTTATGGATGACACACTATCGAACTTTTTGGTTAATTTGGACTTTATATTTTGCAAATAAGTTGATTTTTGAGGAATATGTTCATGATGCCATTATGGCTTGGTGATATTGTTCTCGACTTGGTAGAGGTCAATAACAGGTTCGGATCCCATGGTCCGAAAATGATGTAAAATTCAATTTTTGCGCTTTTTATGATAAAATAAAACAAAATAAAAAAATAAAAATAATTTTTTGAATTTTTTTTTATTACAAAATATCTAAAAATGAAATATAACAAAGGAACAAAACAAAACAACAATACAAACTAAAGGAGGAAAATGAGTAAAAAATGCGAGAAAAGAGTTGTAAAAGCGGAATAAAAAAGAGAGGAAAAGAAAGAAAGCGGAATGGAGAGAGCGCGGAAAAGAAAGAAAGCGGAATGTAAAGAGCGCGGAAAGAGGAGTGAAAGCGGAATGTAAAGAGCGCGGAAAAGAAAGAAAGCGGAATGGAAAGAGCGCGAAGAGGAGTGAACGTGGAAAGTAAAATGCGAAAGAGGAGTGAAAGTGGAATGTAAAGAGCGCGGAAAAGAGAAAGAAAGCGCGAAAAAGGAGTGAAAGCGGAATTGGAGGAGCGCGGAAAAGAGAAAGAAAGCGCGAAAAAGGAGTGCAAGCGGAATGGAAAGTGCGAATAAAAAGGGATAAGAGCGGAATAGAAAGAGCGCGGAAAAAAGATAGAAAGCGGAAAGGTGAGAGCGAGCAAAAAGGTATGAAAGTAGAATAGAAAGAGCGAGTAAAATAGGAGTGAAAGTGGAATGGAAGGATAGCGAAGATAGGAGTGAAAGCGGTATGGAGGGCGCGGAAAAAAGGACTGAAAGCGGATTGGAGAGAACCGGAAAAAGGGGAATGAAAGCAGAATGGATAGAACCGGAAAAAGGAAAGAAAGCGAAATTGAGAGGGCGCGGAAAAAGTGCAAGCGGAATGGAAAGAGCGAGTAAAAAGGAATGCAATCGTAACGGAGAGAGCGCGAAAAGAAGGAAGTGAGAGCGTGAAAAAGGAATGAATGCAGAATGGAGATAGCGTGGAAAAGAGAAAGCGGAATTGAGATAGCGAGGAAAGAAGAGTGAAAGCGGAATGAAGAGAGCGTGGAAAAAGGAATGAAAGCGGAATGGAGAGAGCGAAAAAGAGGTATGAAAGCGGAATGGAGAGAGCGAAAAAGAGGTATGAAAGCGGAGTGGAGAGAGCGAAAAAGAGGTATGAAAGCGGAACGAAGAGAGCGAGAAAAGGAGAGTGAAAGCGGAATAGAAAGAACGCAGAAAGGGGAATAAGGCGGTATGAAAAAAAGAATGTAAGTTGCAGGAATGGAAATAGATGAAAATAGAGGATGGAAGTGGAAAGAAAGAGAAAATATAATTAGGGGCGCGGAGCGGCCCTAATAGCGAGGCTTAGTACTGGGCTTGCGCCGTAGGCGCAAGCCCAGTGCTAAGCCGAGCCTAACGCATTTAATCACCTATATAGATTGTTAACTCGGCGCTTCTAGGCTCGGTGTTGAAAGCGCCACGCGCTTTCTCTCCTATATAAGCATCTAAAAATATTAAATAATCAACATGTGACACCTCACTAGATTGCGGAGCAATCTAGTTTATCCATATGAAAATATTCTTTTTTACAATAAGAAAATTAACTTACTTTAATTTTTTTGTTTAATTTAATTTATTCTTGACTGGATAAAGAAGATATGTTTCTTTCATTTTCAATAAAATGGTACGATATTACTTTTATAAATTTTAGGATGGTTGGAATTAAGGGGTCTATATGTATACACCAATTATGCGTATTTCTTTTGGTTTGTTGAGAATGTCACATAGTAGAATGTCATTACCTAGAATAGAAATGGAATTAAGTTCCCTATATTTAAGTCGGGAATCGATTAATATGCCTAAGCCACCACCCTTTGTTTTATAATTGTGTCCCTATTAGTTAGGGTAACATTAAATTTGCCATTCATCGATAATTCATTAGAAGTTAAGGATTTACCAGAATTGTTATGTAACCATGTTTCGGAAAGAAGTATGATTTCTGTTGGATTAAGATTTATATCAAATTTATATTGAAATTAAAATTAAACAAAGAATTTAATTAAAACAAAGTTTTTATTAAATATTTCATAGAGAGCAATTAAAAATAATGTGTAGTTTATACGTGAATGTTTAAGTGTTTTCTCTGTCATCAAATTAATTTGGGTCAAACGCCTTACCAAAGATTTGAAGCCAAAAATAATTCCCATAAATATAAAGATTAAAATAAGATGAATGGCTATTGAAGAAAATGATCGGAAAATTAAAATATTAAACCAATAAATAAATAAATAAATTATGACGATGAAAATTTACTTACCAATTCAATTGAAAGATATTATCTGAAAAAAATAATTTAATCTTAAATGGTTATAAATCATAAGATTCAACATAATAAATTATATCTTTCAACAATAAATTAATTTTAAAAATTATATATTGATTGAAATAATATCAGTATTTAATTTAAAACAATTGTATGTGAAAAAAGAAGGTAGTCATTGTGTCTCCCAAGCTTAATAACTCGACTTAAGCATCACCTAGGAAAAAATGCTCTTGATGTCATAAGATAGTCATAAGACTTCAAATTGGCTACAAAATTAGCTTTAGATTCATTTGAATTGGCCAATTCCAAAAAAGTTATGGCCAAGATATAATCACTCTTGTCAGGAAAAGGCCAATAAGAGTGATTATCTTGGCCTTAATTTTCTCGTATTGGGGTGATTGTAAATGCACAGGGATTGTGCGTTGTTGAGACAACCATGTTCACGATCAGCTGGCAGGCCTGGTGCCAGCAGTCGGTAATAAGCAGTCGTTGTAATTCATGTACCACAATTGGTACATACCAGGGCTGTTCAATTTTTTTTTCAAAAAGCGGTAGCGGTATGCGATATGCGGTATGGTCTAAAAACGCGGTATTTGCGGTATGCGGTAACGGTATGCGGTACGGTATCCAGCCCTGGTACATACATGATTGTTCACTGAACAAAGAGAGTCCAAAGGAGATTAGCTGGCAAGTCTGATGGCCAGCAGTCGGAGATGATGTAGAGATTGAAAATGCACAGATTTGTGCGCTTTGAAACACAACCATGTTGATTATCAGCTGGCGAATCTGGTGCCAACAGCCGTTCTAATTCATGTACAATTATTGGTACATCCATGATTGTTCACTGAACAAAGAGAGTCCAAGGGAGATTAGCTGGCAAGTCTGGTGGCCAGCAGTCGGAGATGTAGAGATTGAAAATGCACAGATTTGTGCGCTTTGAAACACAACCATGTTGATTATCAGCTGGCGAGTCTGGTGCCAGCAGCCATTGTAATTCAAGTACCATTTTCGGTACACACATTCTGTTCACTGAATGAAGGGAGACACACTGGAGTGTCGCATTGCGATAACTTTTGCTTCTGTAAAGTGTTTCTCAACTAGAGACCGGATCGAGACGAGATTATTCGAGATCGATCTCGAAAGTTTTGGGCATTTTTCGAGATCTTTCGAAATTCGAGACTTTTCAAGAATCTCGAATCGAGATCGGTCTCGAAAAATCTTCGAGATCTCGAATCTCGAAACCTCAAAAAATTCGAAAAATCTCGCAAAATCTCGAACTATTTTTGAAAAATTCTAATATAAAATTACTTTTGTTCAACCAAAGTTAATTGTAAAATTATTATTGAACTTAAAAACAAATTTTTCTTATTTTTTATTATAAACATTCAATCTTGTAATTCTTTTCTAAATAATTCTTGACATTAAACTCATTCTTGACATTAAACTCATTTGACATTAAACTCATTATAATTCTTGACATTAAACTCAATTAATTTTTTTCTTATTATCAAAAAGAAAAAGTAAAACCTTACGATAAAATATTCCATTTTTACTATTATACAAAAAAGAATTTATTTAATATAGGGATTTATTAATTTTAACGCTCGTTAAAAAATCTTTATTATTAAGAAATTTAAACTAATATTTATTATTTATAATTTTTGACTTTTATTTATTTCTTGTATTCTGTACGCGGCAAAAACTTAGCACTCCCAAAATGTCATATGTTGAGATCATCGCGTTGTGTTGCAATATTTTTGAGTTTTTGATGTCTGAAATAAATAAATATTAATATTAAGCTAAAATATAAAATAGAATTTCCTTTCAATTTCAAAATTTTTCAAAAATCATCGGCATAAAATAAAAATATAAATAATTATACTTGAGAAACTGCTTTAAGCAAAGGATTTTATGAAGGAAATTTTTAATAGTGAAAAGTAATGTAAAAATAATTTTTTAACATCATAATCATTCTAGACCTAAAATCCTTGCAGCAATATATAACTTATTGTGATCAATGCCATGCTTTTTAAATTTATATTTAAGTAATAATTTTAATGTTTTTAATGGTTTTTACCCTTTAAATTTGATTAAAAAATTGACTTTTGCGTAATTTATATGATTTTTGTATATAATTTTTAGGTTGAATGAGAATGAATTTTTATAAATATCATGCCTATTTGTATGAAAAAATTATAGAAGTTTAATTTAGTATTTTCATTTTTTATTCATATAGGCATTTTTTCAATTTAATTTTTGTAATTTTAATTTAAAATATCAGAATTTAACTAAGTAAGTGTTATGTTGATTAAACTGATTAAATTTATGAGAAAATTTTTAAATCATAATGTAATTTTTTTAAATGTTACTTCTTCCGTAATAGATTACTTCTTCCGTAATATTGTTACTTCTTCCGTAATATTGTTTTTTAGAATCATGAAATTCTAAATAAAAAAATAAATAGGAAAATATATTACTAATAAAATTTATTACCTCCATTTTTAACAAATTTTCTGAAAAAATAACAACTAACTGATTCAAAATGAAGTCATTTTTTTTACAATTTTTTTAGTTCTTTATAACTTTATAATTTTTATTAATAATAAATTTTTTACTGTTAAATAGGTTTGAATGATTAATTTCTCATTCAAATAATGTTTACAACTATGATTAAATACGCATTTTTCGAACATGTACGATATATATTTTTCATCTAGTAAATAATAATAATTTAATTATTGCAGGATTTTACTTTTCTATAATACTGTATCTTTTATAAGGGTTGCATAAATCCCCGCGAGGACGGGTCATCGCGGGGACGGGGACTGGCGACCCTCGCGGGGACGGGGACGGGGACAGATTTTCGCGGGGTCCCCGCGGGGACAAGAAATTTTTCTAAGTCCTTTAATTATTGAAAAAAAATTTCGAAAATTTTTTCCATCAATGAAAATTCAATTTAAATCAATTAAAAACTTTTTTAAAATTCTTTTTAAGACATTTTGAAATTTTTCTAGAAATCTGAGAACTATGTAGTATGAAAAAAGTTTTCGAGTTCTTCTTTGGTCTATAAAAAATTTAAAAATTTTCAAAATCAAAAATTTCAAATTTTTTTCAAAGATCCTAAGCCTATAATAATTTTAGATTTTTTCAAAAAACTCAAGGACTAAATTTGAAAATGAAAATTTTCTATTTAATCAGCTAAGATATGGGGCATGGGCGGATCTAGTATTTTGGCTGGCGAGGGTACGAGTGCTGAGGGAAATTTTGAAAGGTTCATTTTTACGGGGTTTTTAGGGGTGTATTTTCATTTTTCTCTAAAAATTAAGCAATTTTATTTTAGGGGGAGGCAGTTTGGCGCCGGCCGATCAATTAAAAATTAAGCCCTATATATTAGCTAGAAACGAGCCAAAGTTCATTTGATTGGTCACTTGAACAAAAAATTATGGTCACTGGCGCCAAAATATCCACCGAAATAACCACTTTGGCGCCTATGGGCCACCAGAAAAATGTTGAAAATAATGCCCTTTTTTTGCAAAATTTTGATAAATTTTTTCAAAATCCAAAAAAGGTTGAAATTAAATAGTTGTTAATAAAAATTTATGTAATTTTTATTTTAAAGGTTGTTGATTTGATTTAAGGGTTGGCAACTCGTAACCGACCTTCACTATTAGTTGTGTCGGCAGCCCTGATAGGGGCCGCCGGAGAAAATTTTTCTATATTTTTGAGTATTTTTTAAGAATAATTTCTTTAAAAATTTTAATTTTCCGAAATTTTTCCCCATAATCCCCAAAAATAATGATCAATTTTGCCCGATTTCCTCATTTTTAGAGGTGGATTTTGTCCCCGTCTCCCCGCGGGGACCCCGTGGGGAACGGGGACCCCGTGGCAACCCTACTTTATATGTTGAATCAGTTACTTGTTATTTTATTTATTGTTGTTTCCAAACGCTGGGCTATTGGTACAATGTATTATCAATTTCAGCAACATCACCCGCAAATTTAAGGAACATCTATATATTAGCGATATTATTCCTGGAAGATAAAAAAAGAATGAAAATTGATAAACTTAATTTGGTTCCTAATTTGGTTTTTAATCTTGCCAAAAAAATAATATTAATGTAATTTACCTATTATATTTCGTATCAAATATTTATAATATATGATATAAAATTTTTAATTCTAAATGGCAAAAGGTAGTAAGCATTCCATATGATATAAAAAACTCCAAAATATTTTTAATTTTTCAATTAAATTATTAATTAACAAATTAAATAATTAATTCGATATACATTTAAAATTGTGTCTATATTTTCTGTGTTATAAAGACAATATTTAATTTAAAAATCAAATATTTTTTCAAAAATAAATAAATTTATTTTGTTTCAACCTTCATATATAGACGAATATATATTCTCGATACTCTCCTTGTAATTTAGATACGAATTTATAAATTATAAATGTTTATATTTAATTAAATATTTATTGATAATTGGTTCATCGCATTATTTGGTAAATTTTTATTCAAAATTATTAATCTACCGATAGTAGTAGTAGCTACCGAATTTATATATTATAATTAATAATTATATTTTCTAAAAAAATATTATTAATATGATTGCATAAAATCATTTTTTTCAACTGGCGCAATTCGTTTGCTTTTTTCTGATGAGTAGCTTAAATTCTCTTAACAAAAATAATATAGAATTTTTATTATATTAGTTAATTCTAATTATAAATTTTTTGATTTAAAATAAAATGTATATTATTATTTAAAATTATTAAAATAATATAAATCGATGAATAAATATGTAATTATGATATATAACACTGCAAATATTCAGATGTATGTATATTCAATTCGCAAAAAAATTTACCTTTTATTGGAGTTTTAAAATTAATAATTATTTTAAATTATCATTTGAACTTTTATTATATATTTTAATTTTTAAAATCAGAATATATATACAATAAAATTGAGATTTCTTTTGATTTTTTTAAAGAGTTTTTTGACATTGTTTTAACTAATTAAGTTATTTAATATTGACAAATTATTTAGTTTTTTATGACTAAAAATTGAATAAGTAGTCGTTTCTTTATTTCATATAAAATTATGCAGAAATAATGGTGAAGATGTTGTGAACAGAATAAATTTGACTGGAGGGAAAATGAAAAATTGTGGTCGGAGAACAAAATTTGTGAAGAACGGACGGACAAGAACGTTTATTAATGTGCAAGAGAGAGGAGAGAAGCAGAGAAAAATCAATGGAGAGAAGCAGAGAAAAAAAAATTAATTTTTAGATTTAATATTGAAATGAAATATGAAATAGTATAAAATGTCATTCCATTGTTTTTAAAGGGATCATTGTGGCTATTTTGTGGCGAGGTGGTGGCTGATTGTGACTGGTCTATATTATCAATTAGTGATTCCAGCATTACGAACATAATTTTTATGGTTCATTTGGGTTTTTCTTGTGAAAATTAATTAATAGTTTTATAATATGACGTAAATTGTACAAAATTATTTTGCACATTCTATAAAATTCTGCCGAAATTTACGCTGGAAAATGGCAAATGTGAAAATTGGATTTTTTATTATACAATTGAAAATTGAAGTTCAGTACATAGACCCATAAAAAATTTCCCCTGTACTCAAATTATTCTTGTTGAGTATGCAATTTCTAAAACGGAATAGCACACTTTTGAAATTATGTACATATTGCTCTTTCTGCAAAATAAATCATGCAATTCATTAATACATTATATGTAGGAAGGGGGTCTACCTTTGAATTTTTCAACCCCCATAAATTCAAATGAGCTTAAGCTCATATCTTTTATCTTACTATTTTTCACTCTATTTTTGATATCGTTTATATTTGAAATGAATTATAAAAATTGAAGCACAAATTCGCAACTTTAACAAGGCATAAAAAGTTTTTGAGTGTTCAATTTGGAATTTCTCGGAGAAAATGAATCAATTTTAGTCGAATAAATCTAAGATTAAATATTAAGTAAAAATAAAAAATCATTTTCAAACTTACATTAAATTATTGCTTGTTTCGTATTCCATTTCAGATTTTCTACGATAATGATACCGTATTCCCTCTATTAGAACGGCCCCCTCCATTAGACCGGCCCCCTCTAATAGACCGGCCCTCTCGAGGGTGGTTGAAAAATAGACCGGCCCCCTCCATTAGTCCAGCCCTCTCCATTTGACCGGCCCCCAACAAAAAGACCTCCAAAAGCCTCTAGTCCCCTAGTCGAATTTTTATTAAATTTTGTTTTTGATGATGTAAACGTTTTTTAGAAATCGAGTAGAAGTTTTTCATTTTGAATTTAATCAGGGGGCGTAACGAGCCTAGCTTTTCGGAGGGGGGAGGGCGTGTAGAAAATTAAAAAAAAAGTAATTTTTAGGGATAGGTACATGCATTTTCGTAACTGCTATATCTGTTTTTATAGGGATGTATTAATTTTTGATCCAAAAAATTTTGTTTTGTCGGAAAAGAGGGGCAGCAGGAGAAAATTTTGGGAGAGAATATGGCATTTTTCTTAAGAAATTTGATTATTTTGGCTGAAATTACGGTTCGGGGGGGGTCCCGTTTGCCTCCCCCCCCCCCTCATCACGCCTCTGAATTTAATCTTGCAAATGGACGAACAAATTTATAGGAGTATAGATGAGAGCGAAAATTTTAAATATTTTTAGCCAAACTTATTTTGTTGATTTTTTAGGGTTTATAGAAAAAATTTTGATGGTTGAAAAATAAAACGGCCCCCTCCATTAGACCGGCCCCTCTATTAGACCGGCCCTCTCGAGGGTGGTTGAAAAATAGAACGGCTGGCCGTTCTATTAGAGGTAATACGGTATGTCAACTTCAAAAAGTGAATTTTGTAAGAGGGAAGACAGTGAGTGACCTTGACCGATGTGGCACCATCAAAGCTTATGGCAATATCGTGGAGGACATTACCGGTACCTACCATACGAATACACTTTTCCTGATCTTTCTAAATTTGATCTTTTAAAAATTCTTTGGATGATTCAATATGGACCATGAATAAATTAGAATAAAATATTATAAAATTGGAAATGGAAACCATAAAAAATTATAAAATAAAAATTTAAAAAATTAGAATGGAAACCATATATTTTACAGCTTGATGAAGTCTCCATAATCTGCAAATTTTTGATATTCCCTCTTATTTTATGTTAATATTTTACGAAATTATTTTTCTAAATATGATTTTTTGGTACTTTCTTGCTAACGGGGGGGGG
>LDKF01002157.1:7869-32739 GCA_001026735.1 Rotylenchulus reniformis | reverse complement strand
TTTATATAAATCCTGAAAAATAACAATCATTTCTGCCAACTTCCAAAAAGCTGAAAATTTATTTTTCAGCAAATATTTATGTACACCCACGATGATCAATCAGTTCAAAACATATTTTCAACTTAATGTCTGCGCAATTATGGCATTTTTTTAAAAACCTTACAAACCAAAAGCAAAAATATGCAAAAATTATGATCGGTTTTTTGGTATAATTTTTCGGATTCCTGTAAAAATTCCTATCTATTCACTCATTGCCTTTTGGACCAATCACTTTTTTTGTCTTTCCGCCACCCTTCCGGACCGACCACTTACTTTCCGGACAGATCACTTTTGTCTTCTTTCTCTCTCGGGAATGATCAACCCTCCATCTTCGTCGGGATTCTGTCCATCATTTTCCTTTCTCTTTTTTCTTTTATTGTGTGCATGGACATCGATGGGCGATGGTTGTTGACCATTGTTCGTGCGGGTATCCCGACGATTCGGCCGATGGTAAAATTGGGAAGAACAATGATGATCAGCGAAGATGATGACCAATTTTGGCGCATTCGAATTGTAAAACGCAATCACAAATATTTATTCCCCTTAAATGTGGCCAACATAGGACAGTACTTTTTGCAGTTTGGGTTCCGTATTTGGGTCGTTTTTACCAAATTTTGAATCTAATTAGTCTGCTAAAGAATGGTTTTTGCTGTTTTCTTTATGCTTAATGACAAAATTATATACTGTAGTATATATGTACCTTAACCTAATGCCCTCTAGTCTCGAGAGGATCTCAGCTCGAAAGCCTTGGCGAGGTAGAAAATTCAGGGAACGGGATTATTGCACTATCACTGATCAGTATCACCTTCTTAGCAATAGCCTAATCAGTATTATAATCTGTCAATATCCTGATCAATGATACAAAAATAATCAGAACTAGAGTTCAAACAGTACAGTAGTTACTGTTTTATAAGTAGTACTGATACGGTTTACTAAAATTTTTAATTTTGATCAGAATATTAATCGTATCATCAGCTGATCATGATAACCATAAATAAGGATACTATGATGAATACTCTCATTCAATAATACAGATCACTGATCAGACGCATCCCTATGACCTGATAAATAACCACGATATCCTTATCAGTAACAATACCCTCTACAAATGAGGCCAGTAGTCCATGACTCATTCCGATCTCTAATCCATAATTGGCCAATTTCGTCTACCTATTTATTTTAGGTCAAATTTCTCAATGTGTTAGGTATTCAGAATCGCGGTGGTTTAAGAAAAACGAATTTTGTCATACTTTTAGGGTATCGACACGATGTTTGCCAAACATTGCTTCTTGGCCCAGCTCATCCTCGGCTACTCCTTGATCCAATTCGCTGCCACTATGTCCACAAACCAAAACAACCAACAGCAGTTTATGACGGCACCCCAATGCCGATGTCGAGAATTGGAAGAGTGTGCCAAGGAGATTGAGAAGCTGGTGGCCAAGTGCAAGATGGAGTAAGTGGCCATGAACACTTTCGGGATTTCCCATTTTTGTTCCGATTTCTGCCAATATCCGAAGTATAGTAGAGNAACAGAAATTTTGGCGTCTAAAAGGCTGATATTTTTTGGGGCTGTGTCCGAAGCCGAAATATTTCTTGACCTGATAAATAACCATTTTTTAAACTGGTACACTTGTCGCCATCGGCGGAAAGCGATCAGCCTCTTTTAAAAATCTATAACCCGAAACGAAGTTACCGTATTTCTTCTAAAATAAGGCCCTGCCCTAAAATAAGGCCCCCCTTTGAGGAGGTTTGAAAAAAATAAGGCCTAGGCCTTATTTTAGAGGAAATACGGTATGTAAATGTTCTCTCTTTTTTGCATGCTATTTTCCCTTTTCTCTGTCCTTTCCAATAATCATGGCTGACAAAAAAATGAGTATGTAAAGAATGCAATAGAAAATATAAAATATATTCGCTTCAATATATAAATCATTTTTTAAACATATAAGGTTTGGAACATTTTTTGTGGCGGTGAGTGTAGTTGTAGTGGGTATTTTTAAAGTCGATCATTTCGAATCCCTTTGAAGCCGTGGAAAATTCGGAAAAAAAACAATTGAATATAATTGAATATTCTCTTTGGGTCCTATCGCTACTAATAAGCATTTTTACAAAACTTCCATCATTTTCGATTCAATGATCACTGTTTAGGCCCAAATGTGAAACGCATCTGAAAAAGATCGGAAACCCGCAAAAGATCCGCCAATGTCTGGCGGATGAGCAAAAGGACATGGAGAAGTTGGAGCAATGCGTGGAGAAGGCTGTGGGCCCGATCGGGTTGGTTCTCACACGGATTTGTGGAATATCCCACAGCACATTGGCACCTTTGCTAACAAAATTGTCAAACCAATAAATAAAAACTTTTTGGGCATCTAAATCAGATTTTTTCCCTCGATATCGGGAGATTTCTTGACGTTACAGGAGATTTTAGATTTTATAAATGTCGGAAAAAACGGTCCGACGATAAAAACTTTGACCAAGGCGGATATCGAAAAGCATTTTGCAGAAATTTTGAGTTTTTGGAAAAATCCGTGCCTATGCCTGTTAGTACTTACACACATACTGTAAGAACTCTATTAGGACCCCATGGGGTTTTTTCAAGGGGTGGTGGTTATTGGAGGTTTCCACTGGAGTTTCTTCAGAGGAGGGGGGTCTATTGGAGGATGGGTTCCTAATTGGAGGTGGGGACTTAATAGAGATAATACGGTATTCGCTTTCAAAGATGCACCAACGATGAACACCCAAAGAACCTGACCGTCCCGGTCATCCCGGACATGATGAGCGGGGGATTACATCAACAACCGCGATTGGTTCGGGACGTGCCTGCACTGCCAGCAACTGTGAGCTGGGAGGGAGAGCACGAAATTGGTGTAAAACCCGGATAATTTGGATCCAGAATAAGAAATTTTTTGGAGAACTCGTAGTTCTGATAATCACATGTACCGTATCAATATATCTTTCAGCAAGAACAGGGACATGCTCCGCCGGAACTGAGGTATTTTATTGTGATACTTTGCCAAAAATGTATGGATTTTACAGCGATTTCCTGATGTGCGTGGACCAATGCGCGGTGCAGTCGGCATCACCCGACGCGGCACCCACACTGTGTGCCACCCGCGAGGGCAACATGAACTGCGCATTCAAACTGAAGTTTGGCAGGAGAATCCTTCGGAATATCCATTCCATTTCGTTCAAAAAGATCGGATTTGGGGCTCATTTTACAGCTAATTTTTGCTGTATTTTTATACCAATATTGGAAATTAATAAAAAAAAATATTCTGGTGTCCATAGATCTCTAACATCCATTCTACCGCTCACTCAGATGTGCCCTGATGCCGCCGAATGAGCGTCAGGAGAAGGCGTTCGCTGATTGTGAACAGAAACTCGGACTTGGCGCACAGAAACGGCTCAAAAAGTATCAAAAAATATTGTGACTCCAATTTGAATAATACTTTGGCGCCAACCACCACAGATCGTGCCAATGCTTGAAGGCTGCCGGTGTACGGATCGTTTGCCCGCCATGATCGATGAAGGTGCCAGATGCCAAATGTACAAGAATCCATGTATGGATATGGATGAACAAAAATGGATTTTTATGTACATTGAAGAGCGTAGTCACAGAAGATCCCCACAGAGAATTTTCATAGAGCCCTGAACTTTCAAAAAGACAGACCAGAATTTTTTCAACAGTTTTCATATTTTTTCAAAAAAATTTCATTGTCTTCGGGTTAATCAAAAAAATTATTTTTTGGGATCTTTTGCGTGGATCATTTTTCTAATCTGATCGATGATGGATCATTTTTCAAAAATGATCATTTTTTCTTCTGTCCCGATTGATGTTCAGGATGGATTTGTATCATTATGTAAAAATTTTCACCCAAAAATGCAATTAAAAAATTGGATAAATGATCTTTTTTAAGGTGGGTAAGATCTTATTTTTGAAAATTTTTACCAACTTTTATTGAATCATTCCTATCCCAAATTGAGATGGACCTTCGATTCCGAACCAAATATCGGGGTTCCGTCCATAGTTGGCACTTTTTCCGGTGCCATACTATCCACTTTACAGCTTTACACATTCTTCTGTTTATGCTTTTGTATGCCATTGGCCATAACCCTAATCGATAATCCCCACAGGCAATGGCTAAACCACTCTTCGCTGTGAGAGCAAATTCGGTCAATTTTATTGGGTTGTCGGTCCATTTGAGCAAAATAGTGCTTTGGTTTGCTTAATTACAGTTTGTTGGCACGATGCCATTAGCGTTAGAAGAAGCAATCTTGCATCATCCACCACCGCGACTATGGCCATCAAATCTTGGACTTTTCCCGAATAAATCACGAGTTACAAAATCGTGCTTCTTGTAACAGTTCGGTGACCAGTTACAACTTCCAAATTTTATTTTGACTATTCCCAATTCCCGAGTTCAGAATTGGTCCATTACCATTCCCATGAAATTGTCCGGTAATATTTTCGAGTCTATAAATCCGGGACTATTCCCAAGTCCTGTTCTAATCCGGGAACATACCCAGGCTTCGACTCTGACCGGGATTCTTCCCAAATTCCAATTTTTTGGTCCATCCCCGCCTTCTGAAGCTGCCGATATTCCAGATTATCGGCATCTCTAATTGACCAACCCGAATTTGCCCTGAACCATCTCCAACTCTTCCCGACTATCCATCCTAATTCCAAACTCTGGATTCTTGGACCATCCCTCCCCTCCTTCTCACATTGGATTTTCTGTCCTTTCTCCCCCCCCCCCTCCCCATCTTCCGCTCCGCCATCCAGCTTTTCCTGTCTTGTCTATCTTCTGTCTCTGCCCCTTGGCCCATCCATCCATCCATGCTCGAGTGTTGTGCGTTGTGCCAATCAAAAATTTATGTATGTGCCCTCCTCCTCCTCCTCTCCCCCTACTAGGCCCCACTTTCTGTGCCAATGCCGGTCCGGCTCTTGTGCAACCCTCGCTGTGCTGTTGTCCAAGTCCGAGGGGGCAAAAGTGGCACAGGCACACAGGAGGCCAGAGGGCGGCGGGTGGGGGGAGGCGGCTGTCAATTCTCGAGGAGACAGGCAAAATGGCCCGGGGGCTTGGCCATTTCCACCCACCATCCTCCCAACCATCCCATTCCGCACAGCGAATCCATCGACCGGAGGAGGCGGCGGCGACGGGGACCGGCGGAGGTCTGACTATGTATGCCCTTCTTTTGTCCAAATCCTAGGGCCCCCAATGATGTACACAACAACCCACCCAAAATGTCTTTCACGAAAATATCACTTTGGTATATTTGCAATTTTGTACTTTTTTATACTTTAGAATACCGTATTACCGATATTGTCTTTTTCCCCAACCGTTTTACAGTTTACCATTTTTGAAAATCGATGATTTCGAAACATTCATGTTGTGCTAATGCATATAATTTTATTGGGCCCATCCCAAAGTACTAATGGGCCAAAAACCAACTAACTAACCCTTCTTTTTCTTTTTTCTATTGGCAACCCTTACAGCCCCTTGCATTACAAATTACAACAAAATTCAACCTATCTGGCCAAAACTTATACCATTTTTCAAAGATCCCCTCAGCCTGCCATCCATCGATTTACTACCATCATCCATTTTCTTAAACTCTACATTCAGCACACATTTCTTTATTAGTCATGATCAAAACTCTTGGTCTCGATTCCGGAATCGAAAAAAAAACTTCGTTTTTTGAGGGGGGTCTAAAGCATAAGACTCGGGATTAGGTCTCGACATCAGGCTTGAGCAACAGCACATTATTTTGATGTGTGATGACGCTAAAAGATAGTGCAGCAAAATGCTTTCTCTCCTCCGCTGCCATTATGGTGATAGATATCGCGCATTCCAGGGACCGCGCGCGGAAATCCGAGAGTCAGTCAGTCTGTCGCGTTCCTGTCCAGTCAGTCCATGAGCTTTTTCTATTATCCCATCCGCTGCTATCAGAGCTTTCGATCGCGCGGAAGGCGATCGGAGGAGCAGGAAGAGACCATTCCTCCTGCTTCCCGATCTTCTGTACATTATGCTCATCGGGAATCGGGGAGATAAAAATCCGCTGCTTTTGTTGGATCTTTCTCTCTCTTTATTCTCTCTTTTCCTTCCATAAAGTGCGCCCCATCCAAAATCCGGGAATTGGCGGGTCATTCTCGCGCGCCGAGAACGGCTGCTGTGCTGCTGACAACAATCGCTCCTCCGGCTTTGCTGCTGCTGCTTCTGTCTTATCTACACAATATCTTTACCGATGTGGATGGATGTGGATGTTGGATGCCCCCAGGGGTGCTTTTGTGCGGCGGAGGCATTCGCCAGCACAACCTCCATACTTTCACCCATTTTTGCTCATCCGGGAGCACTCAAAATCCACGAATGTACCATTTTATCACTCAAAAAGTGAACTTTTCCCCATATCTGTCACATTTTCTGGTTCGTCGGTTATGCCGATTCCTGGACCTCTGATTTTTGAAGACAGACAGGCAGACCTGTCTTATATTATACCTTATGTAGGTAGAATATGTAATGGTGACCATGTTTGAATTCTCACAAATGCCTGATTAGACATTAGTTGACTCGAAAAAAAACGATTTTTACGATTCGCCTATTACCTATGTATAAAGGCAGGCATTATTTTATTTTTAAACTCATTTGGTGCTTTCTTATGGGTTTCGGCACTGTAGAAGAATGATTCTCAAGGCTTACGTTTCGTTTCGACACATGAAATCATCTCTGTCCCTCTCAGGCACCTCTTCTGGAATTTTTCCTCAAATTCCAACAATCCATACAATTTACTTGCTTGGCAAACTTCACAATCCAAATTTTTAAGCCAAATGAAATGTTATGGGTACTTTCCTGTTAACGAGGGGGGAGGCCAAAACTTTAACGGGGGGGGGGCACAGAAAAAATTTGGCTGGTGCCCCTGTTAAACTGTTAAAAGTTTGCCCCCTCCCCGTTAACAGGAAAGTACCAATGTTATGAAATTTTGAGGCTTTTACTGAGATATAATAACACTGTCTCAATTCTTCCATCCGGCACATCCGAAAGGTGCTTCCGCCGGTCCCTACCAAGCAAGGTCCGGAGTTTCTACACCTGATCATAACAGTAAAAGGTTTAGCCCATCCATAAAATCCACATTCACACAAAACAACAACCAACCAACCATCCGACCTACCGACCATATGTACATTTCTTCTTACTATTATTTATCGGTGTCGGTGACAACTGTGCTCTCCTCCCCATCCCCAAACCAATCCTATCCCCTCCTCCTCCTCCTCATCCTTCTGTCGACCGACGACCAAACTCCCCACCAAAGTTCCTCCCCTCCCTCCTCCCTCGAAGCGATAAAGCCTCCGGCCCTATGGTTTTAGCTCAGATCCACACCATCTGAGCACCATTCGTCTCCTCCTCCCCCATCCCCGGGCCCCCAAATCCACATTACTATTACCTTCTGTCGTCCTCCTCTTCGGTGGACAAAAAGGCGGAGATGGGGAGAATGTGTTGTGGATGTGGAGTTGAGAGTTTTGGGCCTGGGAATTGATTATCTGTCTGTCTGTCGACCGGCCGATATTCCTCCTGCCCCTCGGCCGAGGGCCAAACTGACTGATTTAGAGGGATGGGACTATACTCAGCAGGATAGGATGGATTGGATTTTCGGGCCAAAGGCAAAGAGGCCAGATGGTGGTGATGGAATCCTTAACCTCCTAGACCCGGGTCCATCATTCCCGACCATTCACTGTTTTGAAACTGATCAGCAGATCAGAATTTCTGTGGATTTCGATATAGGAATCGTTGTTTTATATTATCGGGAATGGATCTAAATATTATTTTTTTATGCATAAAGCCCCTTCCCGTCGATGATTCACTGTTATGAAAGGGATATGCTGGTTGGAACATTCCTGGCCATCCAAATCAACTTGAGGTGTTTCGAAACCCCAATATTCCTCCATCTTCTTTGAGGGCCAAACTGAGCAGGGATGGAACTATGCTTACAGGGATGGAAAGATTAAATTTTTGGGCCCAGGGACAGTTTATCAGATCCCATAACTTCAGATCCCATAACTTCAGATCCCATAACTTCAGTTCATATACCATGATTATTTTTCTATCCCCGTTTTTGTCATATTTCTCATCCAATAAGCCCTCAGTTAGCCTTCTTTTCATTAAAAATAAAAACATCACATTCTTTTATTCGCTAGATTAAACACCTTAATGCTTTCTATGCTAAAAGCATGAATGGAAAAAATAGCTATTAATTTTCGCAAATCCAACCTCCTTAAAACCTCCTATAATTCAAACCCCTCTCTTTCTAGGGGGAGCATGATATGCTCGATCAAGCATTCTCGAGAAAAAATTCGGATGAAAAATCGTGAAAATCCGAACATTGGTTCCTGAACTCGATGGAGCCGCAACTTCGTCCGGCAATCTATGCAAATTTCTACCGTACCTTCGTCACACATTTTCTGATCAGACATTCGCTCCATGATCTTGACCTTAAGTTTCAGATACAATAATGCTCCACCACCATAATCTGCACCAGCGTCACCATCTCCAGCCACCTCCTTTGTTGTCGGCCCCCTCATCAGCTCACCACCAAACAACTAGTGATCAGCAGCCCCCGCAAAAGGCTTTTGTCTGCGAAATCTGCGGAAAAGCCTTCCGATTTCGCTCCAATTTGGCGGAACATCGCTCGGTGCACACTGCTGTCAAGCCGTTTGTCTGCAAATTCTGCGGAAAGTCGTCGCGACTTAAAGGTCCGTGAAATTTGATAGACACTTTTATGGGTTGAACTAGGAAAATTCATGAAAATCCATAGGGACTAGCTGATCAAGAAATGACAAAAAGCTAAGATCAAATGACTCCTTCATGGAGGGTGTAAATCCAGTTCATCACCAAGTACTAAGTACAATCCAAAAATTTTTTGAAAAAAAATTAGGGATAAAACATAGAGCTCTAAAAGAGCTATGATTTAAGCTCAAATTTATTTAAATTGGCCAAGTGGAGAAAAGTTATGGCCATGTTACTGAAAATTGGTCAAAAACGACTAATTTGGCCAAAACTTTCCAGCCACTTGGCCAATTTGAACCAAATTGAGCTTAAATCGTAGATCTTTTATATCCCTACCGTTTGATACTAAAATCACTCTATAAAACTGTTTTATAGAAAATATATATGATGAATAGGGTCAATTTTTATATGCAAATGCATATTTTTTTTGCGGGCTCAGAACGGCCTGAAAATCACGTAAAACACGTTTTTAGCATGGTTTGAACGCTCTAGCGTGGATTTCTAACTTTCTAACTGCATATTTTTGCATATTTTCAACTTTTTGTGCATATTTGCATATTTCGCATATCTTGCGCATATTTTTGCACATTTTGGGCATTTTTTGAGAAAAATATGCATTTTTTGAGAAATTTTTGCATATTTTGAGAATTTTTTTGTATTTTTTGAAATTTTTTGGACATTTTTCATTTTTTTGGCAATTTTGAAAAATTCCAGAATGGTTAAACTATTATAATTTTCAAAGAAAATGGCCAAATTTCTTAAGAAAACACATTGTTTTTCACTCCAAAAAGGCATGAAAAAGGTCGAAAATGCAAAAAAAACGTATCAAAGTTAATTTTAACCTAAAAATGCCTTAAATATGCTTAAATTCGCTTTAAAAAAGTTTACTACGATTTTTGAACAAAAAATTTGCATTTTAGGTCATATTTTGCAAAAAATTTGCGCATACTTTGCGCATATTTTGGAAATTTTGTGCATATTTTGGCACTTTTTGGTGCATATTTTATGCGCATATTTGAGAAATTTTTGCGCATATAAAAATTGACCCTAATGACTCGTTGGTTGGTGATGAATTTTGGGTGTGTAGTGAATCGGGGGAGACCCGTTATCCCATAATATTATTGGCCTGAACAAATTCATGCATATCATACAGTACATTCATACGTTTTTCAGTATGAAAATACCGTACTTCCACCATGTCATACTTTATCATGATTAGTCATTTTCAGGCAATCTGACCAAGCACATCCTGAAGCACCACAAAATGGAGCAGAAGGAGTACATCGGCACCGATGACTACATCATCAAGAAGGGCAAGAAGTCGGTGAAGGACCCGGCGGCCATCGAATTCCTCGAAAAGTCCATGATCGTGTTGCAAAACGGCGGGGGACAACATGGACAGCAACAGCAGATGGTGCTGAACCATACAGAGGCACCCAGAAGTCAACAATCCGCGGACAGTGGCGGCACCGAACAAAGTGCGGCGGAGACAGGGGGCGGTGAGTGGGTTCAGTGGTATAACATGGTGTATGCAAGTCCAGGGATAATCCGGGGTTCGAATCCCAATCCCATCGCGGTCACCTTGTACCTCAAACTCAAAGTGTATTTGAGGTTCTAAATGTGATTTTTTTCCAATTTATTCGGTCATAAACGGTATGAAATATTGGCCAAAAACGCGTTTTTATGAAATCGAAGGCCAAAGTAAAGCAAAAAAATTAATCGATAGCAATGATCTAATTTACCTGTAGAATTTTATTGGATTTTCTTGTATTTCTATAGTATGGTGATTGAGGCGGTTCCATCGCGAATTTTTTTTTCTGATTCCGTTAAAACCGTGGGGAATGGGGACCGCTGCCTTCATTACATACTTACATAGGTATACAGTCAGGATTTTCATGTGATTTTAACACAATTTTTGAAGTTTTAAAGGCTTGAGAACTTTGAGCCTGTTTGCTTTGGGAAATTTATCTTCTTTTTCTCTCTCCAGATTTGCTGGACGGTCAAGGCATTTTGTTGTCTCTGGGCCTGGACGCGGGTTCTTTGGATCTGAAGGCGGAGGCGATGCAGGAGGAAGATGCTGATCAGTATGGAGATCATGACCAGCAGAACTCGCCGGAAGGATCGATGCCGGATCATCATCACCACAACAACAATGAACGCCTGTTGGAGCATTGCGAAAGTGCCATCAGCGGAGGGGACACGGAGCACCCAGAGGAGGATGCCATGGAGGATGTGAGATTAATCAGAAAAATATATCAATTTTCAGAAAGCCAACAACAAACATTTTTAAAACCTTTGAAGGTAGTTGAGGATAGCTAGCTGATTTGAGCCCCGGCAAAAAAAGTGGCGTCTAATTTTCCGGGTCCGGGTGCCTAACAGTAGTTCTCTTTAAAAAAGGATCTTCTGCTACTCAAACTTAATCAATCCGAATGATTCCGGTTTTATTTTCGGGTTTAAAAGTTTAAGATTAAAAATCTATATCGATCCGAATGGTCCCGATTAGATTTTTTGGTTAAGGGTTCACCGTTTAAGATAGGTATTCTGGTAGTTTACCGTTTTCGATATTTTTTATGCCAAAATAATTTTACGATCATTTTTTTGGTGCAATCTGATGCCATTTTCGTTTTTATCGATGAGTAAAAATCCATCTTCTGCAGGAGGATGCCTATGGCACCGGATCCGGTGCTGAAGATGGCTCCGGCGCGGAGTGCCAAAGTTCTGCTGAACAAAGCCCACTGATGATGACCACCGGCGGCGGAAGTAGCTCCTCCGACTTTGTTCTTGACACTTCCGGAGCAAATGCTTTGGCGGCCGCTGCATGTAAAGCACTGTTCATGGGCCAGATTGACAACAAAAGTTTGGCCAAGGCATTTCTCGGGGGCCGACCATCATCGATGATGGCCAACGGACAAAAAGGTCGATGGTGGAAAGAGGCTGAAGGGCAACTAGAAAGTCCTGAGATTTAGGATCAATCCACATCAATCCCCAATTTCAAGCTTTTGATTGGCCATAAGTCGAGATTCAATTCCTATTTATTAGATTTATTCTCATCTTTCTCGATTAATGAGACTCGAGGCAAAAAAAAATTATCCGATACTTGGGAATCGAGACCGAGACCCGCCAAAAAAACCCTGAGAATTTCCTCGACTCTAGGGAGACCCGAGCAGCACAACCCACCCTTCTTTTCTAGACTATTTTTATCTTCTTCTTTGATTCAAAAGTCTTGAGGCCCTGTCTCACACCTGCGACTAATAACCTGCAGATTCATTTTCAAAGTTACTATGAAAGTCTATAGGCCAAAAAAATCGGCCAAGTTCAATTGGCAAAATATCAAAAAAGAAAATTTGTTGGCTCGCCGAATTTTTGGAGATTATAAGATGGTATTGCTCTTTAATAGAAGGGATAATATTATTTACAGGGATGCTTTCCCCTTACAGATGCACATCCGCAATATGAGCAGCAGCAGCAGCAACAACACCAACAGTCCACCAACGACGAGATCATGCGCATTCTGCAGCAAGTGTCATCGTTGACGGCAGGTCAACAGCAGCAGCAGGCCAAGGAGAATGTCATGCGGATCAGCACAGCAGTGGAACAGCATCAGCAACAACAGAATGGCACAGCAAATTGCAGCAACAAGTTGGGTGCTGCCTCCGGTACCCAATGTCAACTGTGCGGCAAACATTTCCGGAAACGTGAGCATTATTAAGCTTTATAGATAATAATTTGACGATCTGGGTAGATTAGCTCAATTCTTGACAAAGTTGGTTCGGTAACTTTTTAGTGTGTATGTTCGCTTGGAACTTTATAGACAAATTTATGTGCCGAAGGAGCCTTATATCACCTGAGACTTTAAAAATTCGAAAAATATTTTGGGGAAATCTTTGCAAAGACTCGGTTCCAATTACGGTACCAGGGTCCACCGAAAACTAGGAGCCTGGCCTTTAACTAGTCATGTCCAACCCCTCTATACATTATAATCGGACTATTAAGAATTTTATCCCAGTAAAAAGCAAAGCTTACCCCTCATTCAGGCCCGTAACGAGGGGGGGCAAGGAGGGCGGCCCCTATCGGGGCCGCCGGAGCCCCCTCAATACAGTGAAAATCTTGTTTCGGACGAGAAAAATCACCAATTTTCTTAAGAAATTGACCCAATTTTTCCAAAATTTTCTCCGGCGGCCCTTATCAGGGCCGCCGGTACCCTAAATACTTGTTCTAAAGCAAAAAATGACCAAATATCTGTACAAAAACAGCCAAATTCGTAAAAATTTTCTTCGGCGGCCCTTCGGGCCGCCGAACTTCGTTTTTTTTTGCTCGTCGCCGACCCCCCCCCTCTTGCCNCCCCCCCCCGAAATGGTCGGGCTCGTTACGGGCCTGCCCTCATTTGCTGAAAAATTTTAAATTTTTGCCCTTCCGACAATTGGCCAATTCAGCACGTGATCTGATCGCCCATTTGGCCAGCGGTGCGCATAACCCAGGGCCAACCTCATGTTCTACCACCGATCAGCAACACCAGCACAACAACAACTTTGATCACATTTTCGCCAGATCAGCGCCGGCTGTCACCAAAACCAGCGAAGATGACGAATATCACTCAGCCGAAAGGTAAGGGTTAAATTTTTGGAAATTTTTGGAAATCCAAAAACCCAGAGGAAACATCCAAAAAATCAAAAGTCAACAGGTCTCCGGTACCAGATCTCGAGCATTATCGTTCCCTAATGATAATTAACTATTCCCCTCATCTGTGTAGGATACCCGCCGGATTTGGCACAATGTTTGCGACCAGCAGAAATGGTCGGCAGTCCAAGGGTGGCGATGTGAGTTCGGAGTTGCGGGAGTTGCGCAATGCCATGACAGAGTTGAGGACAGCCGTGGGAGGTGCCAACAAAATGGAGCAGGCAAGTCCCGGGGCACTACTTAACTTCTCAATATTGTCAATATTTTCATCGCGGAATTTTTCAACCCTCCTCATCCGCAAAATTTTCGATGTTAAAAATTTTTTTGGTTTTTTCAAGCTTGGATTTTGATCCTTCCTCTCTAGACTTTTATATCTCTGAAGGTTTTACAAAATCTGGAATTAAGTTATGGAATTCTCCTATTTTTCAGATGTTGAGTCAATTGGATTCACGAGTTGGCCGTCTGGAGAAGCAACTGGAGATGGCGCTGAACAGGTGTCACACGGATTTTGGGTTTCTTCTAGCTTAAGCATTCGAAACTATTAATTTGTGGGGATTTTAGGATTAAAAGATAAGTTATTTTCCAACACCCTTAGCACTGAAAAATTCGCAGGGTTTTCAATCTACCGTACTCAGGCCTTATTGGTCCTCCTTTCAGCATCTACACACTTGTGCAACTGCAGACCGGCATCAACAACAGCGTGCAGAAGCTTGCCTCCTGCACAACAGCCCCTGCCACATCTGCAGCCAACACCTGCACTCCCACCAGCAGCAGTCATCGATCAGCAGCACAACAGTCTTCTTCTTCATCATCATCGAAAAATGAGCAATAATAATAATAAATTGTGTGAAAATCCATCCCCAATTTTTAAAGAATGAAATGGTTGCATTTAATGTGCCGATCGCAATGTCCAATTTGTGCTTCATAAATTTTCTTGAGAAATTTTCATACACAAAGTCAAAAATCAGCATTCCGTAAAAAGGGTCTTTATTCCAAAAATTTTCTTCGGTCGGCAAAATTTTTACTCATCAGCGTTCCCACGGGGATTCTCTTATCCCGATAGGAAAACGAGACTAAAAGTATTGAGCTCAAAGACAAATCAGTTTTCAATTTGAATTCCCTAATCGAGCCCGGACAGAGAGTCCATCTCTTGGGCTCAGTCGAGAGTCTCAGTAAATCTCATCTAAAATTCCGACGAGTCCTAGATCTAGCAGTCCCATATACAATTCCAATTCTATTTTGGTCCACTTTTTAAAAAGTTGAACCTTTATAGGACTAACGCATAAAATGCAACATTAAACCTTTGTTTTTGTAACTAATTCTGCAAAAAAAAATTGGCAAAAACTGCATTTATAGTTTCTGAAAATGAAAGGGTAATCTTTTTGCCAATTTTCTACTAAATAAAGGCCATAAAATGCCAAGTTCATCACCAATTAGTTAATAACGAAATAATAATTTTTAGAAAAAAAAACTTTATGGAGCAATCTCTGTACCAGACGATATAGCTATGTATATAAGAGCTATGATTTGAGCTCAACCTTATTCAAATTGGCCGAGTGGCAGGAAAGTTATGGCCAAATTCGTCGTTTTTGGCCAATTTTCAGTAATATGGCCATAACTACTTGGCCAATTCGATAGCTCTTTTAAAGCTCTATGGCTTAGATACAAAGATCACTCCATAATCTTGTTTCAAAAAAATGGATCGTGATGAACTGGCTTTTCACCGCCATAAACAACATATTCCATCCGCCAATGTCATGCCATCGATCTTGTCAATTTTTGCTTCTTATCATTTTTGTTACATCATACATAATTCATCCGTAAATTGTTTTTTTTTCTTTTTCAAAAATATACGGCCATATAAATCCTTCAAAAGTTCAAATTCACATGTCACATTTATTGGAAAAATAAAGATAATTATGATTATTCACTTGTTTATACTTGTTTTTATATTTTTAAGGAATTTTTTCTTTAGAAAATATGTCACAAAGAAAAAGAAAACATCTTAAAAATGTTCCAATGTTTTTTCTGCAAATATTTCAGTAAATCAATTTTCTACATATTGATCACACATATGATTTGATCGCAATTTTTCATAATTTTTCCATCGATTTTAGATATAAGAAAATAAATAATATTTAAGATACAAAAATATTTTTACAATTTTGCGTCGATGTATATATATTCATCATTAAGAAATATGATACAATAATAAAAAAATAATAATAATTTGTAATTTTAAGCATTAGTTAGGTATATTAGGAATGAATTTATGCTATAAAAGCATATTCTGATTTGTTTGAATTACGGTATTTCCTCTATTTTACAGTGGACCAGTTTTCACCCCCGCGCTAGAAAAATGATCATAACTTTTTTCAGGTAAAACATAGAGAAATGAGTTTGGTGTCAAAAGATAGCCCCAAATGTTTGCTATAAACTTGCAGAAAGAATTATTCGGTTTGGCCGAGCAGAAAAAAAGTTATGGTCAGACCATTGGCCAAATCCACGATTTTATGGCTTAACTTGGCCACATATTTTTTACTACTTGGCCAAATCGGTTAGTTGTTCTTGCAAATTTATAGCAGACATTTAGGGCTATCTTTTGACATCAAATTCATTTCTCTATGTTTTACCTGAAAAAAGTTATGATCATTTTTCTAGCGCGTGGTGAAAACCGTTGTTTCGTCTATTTTAGCCCCCCCCCCGCCCTCCCCTTCTTATTGAAGCCCCACTTCCAATTTAAGCCCCTCATACTCTATTTCAACATAGCAACTATAGCAATTTTTAGTTCTTACCTATAATTTTATATAATAAGATATCGATATTAATAAAAAAAATTTATTTTAAAAATGGCATTTTTTATGATTTGTAACTTAGAAAATAAATCGTTTTAAGGGATTTTAAATAAAATTTTTCTATTTTTTTCTCACCCTCCACTCACCAAGATAGGGTTGAAAATTATAAGCCCCGAGGCTTAAATTAGAGAAAATACGGTAGTTTTAGGGAATATATTTGAAATTAATTTCTTTAATTCTAAAAATCATTTTACATAAATGTTGTAGAGTCGATTCATTTTTTGCTGAAACAAACAACCGATTTTTCGGCGAAAATGCAGAATCGGCTATCACGTAAAATATCATAAATTAGAGCTCTTATTGTATCGAAAAAATGCGCTTAAAAATTTATTTTGTAACAATTATGACATTTTCGGCCACAATTATGACCGCTCCATTGATGGATGAAGAACGTCAGGCCCTAAAAGCCTTTTTAAAAGCCATAGAAAATCAGATTTCGATGGTGGCCAAGTGGAAAAATGCGAAATGGCACGATAATTCTGAATTTCCGGAAGAAATGGAAGCCCGAGAAGCCATTAAAAAAATTTTGAAAATTTTAAAAAATTTCCAGGAAAATTTGGGACAAAATGATTTGGACAATGTATTGAATGTAGTTGAGAAATATTCGAGGAAAATGGAGAATTTTATGGCCAAAATTGTCCTATCTCTGCCGGAATACAAATGGATGAGGAGATTTGAGGAGGCGGTTCGTGTCGAAAAAATTCGACAAAATTCAGAGAAAAATGCACCGAAAGTTAAATTTTCAGAGTAAAATTTTTATTGATCCAACTAAAAACAATACCCATTTATTAAGATCATTTTGCTATTTGAATCAGGGTAAAATGGAAAATATTCACAATAATTTTGAGATGGTAAAGGTTTTGCAGAAATTGGCAACGCCGGAAAAACGGCAGGAGTTTGCCCAACATTTCCTGATGTATTTCTACACAAAAGAGGGTAAAATTGTGAGAATTAAAAAAACATATAACATATTTTAAATTAAGATTTTTGAATAAAATAAGCCTAAGAAAAATCGAAGGCTCATTTTAAAGCTAAGTGTTTTTAAATAAATCGAATTGAAAATTTGACAAATTCCAAAACTTAAAAATGGCATTTTTATTCGTTTTCAAAAGTCGAGCTGATCCCAATTCGAGGGTCAAGAAACACATCCAACTAGTATGTTCATGCTATATTTTTTCAACATAATGTAAGGGAGAAGAGGAAATGCCTCCCGAGAGTGATTCCCACCCCATGAAAAGCATCCATAAGCGGAGCTGCCGTAGCTTAATGGTTGAAAGCTCTCCCCGGATAGGAGAAATGTGGGTTCGAGTCCCACCGGCGGCCTAACGTTTTGCCCCTCCCTTAGTATAATATGTAGAAATTTTTGGTTCTGCGTTTTTTGATTAAATATTTTTAAAAATGTTGTTATTTTAGGCAAATTTTCGATTTTTTAATTTACAATATTTTTATTTTTCAGATTTGGAGAGTGAATTACTAAGGGCCAAACTGCATTTGGACGAAATGCCACGGGAATGCTGTGAATTGACAGATAATATCTGCAGATCTGCAGTCAAAAAATGTAATTTTAAATGGTTCTTAAACGCTAAAAACGCTAAAAGGCCCAATCAAACCCAATGGTGCTGGGACGTTAAAAAAACGCCACGAGCTATAGTCTGACCTAAACTTTTTTGTTAGACAAGTTAGACCAAAAGTATAAAAAGCAAAGTTGTGCAGAATTTTATGCTCTATCTTCTGGTATTGTTGGTTTTTCGAAATTCGAATAAAAAGTTCGAAATTTTCTTGAAATGCTCCATTTTTCGATACTTTATCTGGATCCCAAAATTTATCTGGATCCCCAAAAAAAAATACCAGAAGATAGAGCATAAAATTCTGCACAACTTTGCTTTTTATATTTTTGGTCTAACTTGTCTAACAAAAAAGTTTTTGTACATGAGGATGTTTTTTTGTCAGTTTGGGGATGTTTTATGCGGGGATGTTCTGTAGGAGCACCGGGGGGGGGGGGGGNAGTAGGGTTGGCACTTTTAGGGAATTCCCTATTTTTTTAAAGACATGGAAACGTAGGGAAACGCTCAAAAACACGTTTTTAGACATATTTGAACGTATTTTGATGAACTTTTTTTCCCTATTTTCCCTATTTCTATAAGCGCGGCTAAATTTTTCCCTATTTCGCCATTTTTTCCCTATTTTCTCCCTATTTTGGCTTATTTTTTAAGAAATTCTTCATAAAAATGCAATAAATACCGAAAATTTTTAGATTTTTTGGAAAAAAATTTTAGTTTTTCCCGAAAATTTTTTGGAAAATTTTAAGTTTTTCCCAAATTTTGGGATAATTTTTAGTCTTTTTCAAATTTTTTTTCGCAATTTTTTTTTGATTTAATATTTTTTGTGAATCTTCAATTTTTATAATGAAAACATCTCAAATATGATTAAATTGGTTTTAAAAAGGCTTAATATTCTTTTTAAACGAAATTTTTGAATTTTTAGGTCATATCTTCGGGAAAAAAATTTCCCTATTTTTGCTTAATTTTTGCCTATTTTTCCCTATTTTCGCTACCTTTCTCCCTATTTTGTCCCTATTTTGGCCTTTTTTTGCTCCCTAATAGGTCCCTATTTTGGCTTAGGGAAATTCCCTAAAAGTGCCAACCCTATTTATTAGTTGATCCGGACTCTTTCTGTTGTCCTTGTCCTTGCGCTGTTGCGGCTGCTGCAGCCACTACGGTGGTGATTTGTGCCGTTTGTCTGCCGGTCGAATTGGCATGTTGCATTCGTCGGAGTTGTGCCAAATGCAAAATTAAAATGATCAGAAGAAAATTGGCCAAAATTGATGAGCAAAAGGGGGATAAGGAGAAGCTGATCGCCACAGGAAGAGCGAAAATTGAGTGATCAATGAAATTTGATAAATGAATTTTCCATTTTTCCATCTGAAAAGCCGTTTTTCGAAAAATTTTCAATTTAATAAAATGGATTTTTTAATAAAAAATGCATATGATTTTTAAAGATATTTTGGTACTTTTGCAGATTGGGTCCAGTTTTTACCCCTCGCCCACAATAAAATTTTAAAAATTTATTTTAAATTGCTTAAAAGCCATTTCTCATAGGGTAACTTTTGACGCTGAATCCGAAGCTGACATCCATTTTGACGTAAAGCGTCATTTGACGTCACTTTTTGACGTTGACGTAAAAAATTTTTTTGTAATTTTTCCCATTAAGTAATTTTTGACGTAGATTCCGGTTCTGATATGAATTTTGACATTCTATGCCATCTGACATAAATTCTTGATGCTGACGTTAAAATGTTTTATTTTTATTAAAAAAAATTTTTGACGTCAACATCAAAAAGTGACGTCAAATGACGCATTACGTCAAAATGGACGTCAGAATCGGATTCATTGTCAAAAGTTACCCTAGGAAAATCATTTTTAGATGACTTTACAGGAAAATTAGCCAAAAAAATTTGTTGAGGGGGAGGGGTAAAAATGGACCCAAACTGCAAAAGTACCGATATTTTAATCAATTTTTTAATTTTTTAGAGACCTAAAACTTAATCCGGCAATTCTCTTTTTCTATTTTTTTTTTAATTTATTGATGAGTTTTTCATTTATCACTTTTTGTGATTGGTGCGCCAATTATGTCAGTTTAAAATTATAGCAATTGTTGGCATTCTGTTTTTTTCTTTGATCTCACAAAAAATAAAAAACTGGTCATTAATTTTCAATCCTAATTCCCTATTCCTTTCCTATCCTAATCCTAATCCTTAATCTCTTTTCTTTCTTTTTTCTTAATTCCTTAATAAAAAAAATAGTTTGTTACTTAATTAATTTTGCCTACTATAATATGTGTTATCATGTACACTGTACATAAAATGCGCGTCAGAAAAATGTGGAAATCTGGCTTCCTTTTTTGGTGCCAGAATGTCTCGAAGCGATTGGTCGGGTGCGTATGACGCTTCTATTCTCTCTTCTCTTTGCCTCTGTTCCTTCGTTGAATCCAAAGACCACTCCGCCTTAAAGTGGGCGTGTCATATTTTGGCATGGGCGTGGCCCTCCATCTTTTCCAAATAAATATCCCCTCCAAATTGCTCATTCCTCACAATGTGTGGTCGCGCTGAGATTTACCCTAATGCAAACTAAATCGCTTCGAGACATTCCGACAGAAAGGGATTTCCAAACGCCAATGAGCGGCCTTTTATATTGGTTTTAAAAAATTTTGAACAAGCAACAAGTTATAAAAAATAAAACGTTAAAAAATGCTTTATGAGTTTATTATAGAAAGAATTTTTTAATGGTTGATACAGCTATTTTCTATTGAATTTTTAAACATTTATTATTTATTAAATTTATTTAAATTATGGTACTTATTTGGTTTACGTGCCAAATTTTTTCAAAAATGTTAAATTTTATTAAATTCATCTAAAAATGACTTTTCCGTGGTAATTTTTGACGCAGAATCCGATTCTGACGTCCATTTTGACGTAATGCGTCATCTGACGTGAGTGTTTGATGCCGACGTTAAATTTTTTAAATATTGTTATAATTTCAAAAAAAAATTTTGAAAAAATTTGGCACGTAAACCAAATAAGTACCTAAATGGCGCTAGTTCGAAGGAGGCGCCCCTTGGGACTCTAACTTTTTTTGAGTCTCGGGACTCAAATAACTTTTTTTAAAATTAATTGTATTACTATGGCCATGACGAACCATATATGGTTCGTCATTCGCGCACCGAAGTTAATTCTTCAAAAAATTTTGGAAAAATAAAGTTTTAAAAGTTTATGATTTTGGAAAAATAAAGTTTTATGCCAGTAATTTGTACTGGCACTGTGTGGAAAAATATTGGAGAAATAAAGTTCCATGCCAGTAATCTGTACTGGCACTATAAAAATTTTGGAAAAATAAAGTTTTAAAAGTTTATGATTTTGGAAAAATAAAGTTTTATGCCAGTAATTTGTACTGGCACTGTGTGGAAAAATATTGGAAAAATAAAGTTCTATGCCAGTAATCTGTACTGGCACTATAAAAATGTTGGAAAAATAAAGTTTTAAAAGAACATTTATTCGATTTAAAACGAACATTTATTGATGCATTTGTTAATTTGTTGCGTGAAAATTACAATTGTGTATAATAAATAATGAAAATTAGCGATTTTGAGTCCCGAGACTCAAAAAAAGTTAGAGTCCCAAGGGGCGCCTCCTTCGAACTAGCGCCACCTAAATTATAATACCTATGCAAAAGAAATTTCTTTAGATATGGAAATTTCTTTTTTATGTGAATTGAATTTGGTTAAATATTAAATTTATATTTAACTATTTATCCCACATTAGCAATTTGCTCTTACTTAATTAGTCCTCTTATTAGTTATACAAAACTGCCATAATGACGGCTTCCAAATATTGGGGAGAGGAACGCCATGCGGATGCCATTTATTCGGTTATGCTCAAAAAGGTGCGCTATGTGTCACCGTCGAACGAGGGCACTCAGGTTGAGTTTTTTACTGATTAAATCCTTAATTTTAGAGATCAGAAAATTTTCAAATCCATTTTTTCCATTTTTTTTTCTTTGCCTTTTTGGTCTGTTCAATTATCTAGAAAAAAAGGACATAAAACTCAGAAAAATCCTGTTTTATTTTATTGTCTTTTAAAATAGTTTTTCTAAAAAGCATAGAAATGAATATAAAAATCCAAAAAACATCGCAAATACCAAAAAATTCATTCGCCTTTTCGGCGCTACTTGAAAGACGGTCAATCTTGAAAACCCACAAATTTAACAGGGGGGCCTTTTCAAAAAACCAAAAAAAAAAAAATTCAATTTTAGCCCTAACCGGAGGGACCTTTTATTAGTGGCTTTTCAAAATTGATCGTCTTTCAAATAGCGCCATTTTTTCAATTTTTCCTTTAGACAGCAATGGACACCCGGACCGGCTCTGGCTCAGACCACCTTCAGTGGGAGACCATCCGAGAACGAATCATTAAGGCTGGCACAATACAGAAGCTGGTGGAAAGCTTGATTGACGCGGAAGGGCAAATGGACTCGAGACAGGTTGGATTTGCAACATTTTATCAATGAAACTATAAAATTTAAGGGTTTGAATAGGGGCGTAACTAGATTTTTTTCGAGGTGTGTGAAGTCCCTCCAGCCCTCCCTCGGGAGAGGGTTTCCAGCGGAGAAAATTTTGACGAATTTTAAAGGAAATCTGTCATTTTTTCAAAAATTTCAAAAAAATCCTTAGAAAATTTAACAGGAGACCCTGTTGGTTTTTTTGGTCTTGGCATTTCGAGGGGGCATCTCCCGCTACCTTAGTTTCGCCCTTGGTTTTAAATATTAGATTTTACAAAAACATAAAAAGTTCTAGAACATCTCTCAATTAAGTTGCTAAATAAATATTATAAAATCTTTTGTCCTGGTTTAGTTTAATGTGTTCTTCGCCACATATCGTGCCTTTTCAAAGCCTAGCGAAGTGTTTCGGCTGATCGCTAATTGGTACGACCATTTGTCGCCCTCGGCATCCGAATCGGGCGTCGGCTGTTCCTACCGCGAATCGACCTACTCATCTTACAGCGAAGAGCGAATGCAGGAAATAAGAAAGTGGGATCATTCAAGATTATACAGTCGAGATTTCAGCCGATTCCGATTTTTACCATCTCTTAATTGAGGTTTAGATGGGGACAGAGGTGTAACCTTAAATTTTTCGGAAAACGGGGAATCCCCTCACCTCAGCAGGGGACCATCTCTTAATTGAGGTCTCCGAAGGCCTCATTCGGTACCGCCGAAGAAAATTTTGAAAAAATTTCGATTATTAAAGGAAATCTGTCATTTTTTCTTCATTTTTCAAAAAAATCCTTAAAAAAATTTAACATGGGAGATACTGTTGATTTTTTTGGTCTTGGAATTTCGGGGGGTGGGAGCATTACCAAAAAATGTCTCTTGCTTGTAAAATATTTTTCTTTAATAGATCCGTTTATTTTTTGAGGTGTACCTTTGTATTTTTAAGGGCTCTTCGCTCCATTTTGATGTGTTGGCTGGAAATGTATCCCGAAGATTTTTACGAAATGGACCAAGCAGACCAGAATCCTGGCGATGTGAGTTTCGCGACCCTGGACAAGCTGATATCATTCGCGCGGACTCGGGCATTGCACGACATGAAACACAAGGCCAAACGAGTGCGGGAACGACTACGACGAGTGGCGCAAAATGGCGGACTCAAAAGTGAAATTTTGGTCTAAAATTAGGAAAATAACTCCACTTTTATAGTCAAAAAATAATAATTCTGGCTTAGTAAGATTAGTTTTTTTTTTTGGATTTACAGGCTTTGTGAATTTTTTAATCCATTTTTGATTTTCAACTCTCCAAAAATTTTTTAAACAATTTGCATTAATTATGATTCCGAAAAAAACTGAATTTTCCGGTTAAATTTATCAAAAAATTATAGCCCAAATTCCTTCAATTGCTCGTTATTCCTTCGCTATCACCGGCTGTGAACCCAATGAGCCGGTTCCCAGCAGTTCTAACCACTCATCATCAGGCGATGCCTTTTCGCCTTCCCTTGCTGAAGATGAGCGATATGCGCGCGCTCTGGTTGTGGCCCAGGAGAGGGCCCAAATGTTCGATGTTTCGCCCGAAAATGTGCCCCAAATTGCGGAACAATTGACTTTTTGGGATGCAATTTATTTCCGTGAGATGAGGCCGTACCAATGCCAGGCAGGACATTACGGAATTTATTTTTTATAATTTTTTAATGTTAGGGAGCAATCTGGGGAAGACGGCACAAGACAGGGCCAAATTCGGTGTACAGTGTTCGGGCGACCATTGATCAGGTTTGAATTTTTGAAAGAATTTACACAGTTGATCAATGAAGGCTCTGGAATTTATTGAATTAGGAATATATCCAGCCAGGCCCATAGAAAAAATTTTCCGGGAGAGGGCGGAAATCAAGGGGGAGGGGAGTGCACCGGTTTTCACCCCCGCAATTTCACCCCCGCGGTTTTCACCCCCGACTGATTTCACCCCCACAGAAATTTCAGTTTTTCTGCATAAAAGTGGGTCAGATGACTAGACCTCAGAACCTTAGACCCAATGGTCGAACTTTTTTTGAGCTTGCTAGGCTAAAACGATAAAAAGCATATATATGCGAAATTTTATGCTCTATCTTTTAGCCTTTTTAATTTTTCGAATTTCCTGAAAATTTTTAAAAATTCCGAAAAATCAGTTTTTCTCGGAAATTTCAAAAATTTTCCGAAAAATTCAAATTACTTCAAGTTATTTAATCGAAAATTTTGATATTTATTCGAACCAAATTGTTTTATTCGGATTGACTGTCCTGAAAAAAAAGGAAATTTTTTTGGATAATTGCTTAAGTGTGATTAACGTAAGCAAAATAAAAATTTGCAGATATAAGCGAGATTAGATTTTTATTGGGGTTTTCACAAAAAACGATAAAAGCTGAAAAAATTCTGCGGGGGGTGAAATCAGTCGGGGGTGAAAACCGCGGGGGTGAAATCCGTCGGGGTGAAAACCGCGGGGGTGAAATCA
>LDKF01002156.1:11615-24432 GCA_001026735.1 Rotylenchulus reniformis | reverse complement strand
CTTCAGGGGTCCCACAACTTCGTTGTCCAGCAATTCCAGCTTGGAGGGGTCGAGGGGGGCACGGGGGTCCCGAAGGTGGAAGAGTTGCTGGTGGGCGAGCAGGAGCCAGGCCGAGGGACGGGCACGGCACAGGATCATCACATTCTGGGGGAAGAGGGGGAGGAGGATGAGTTATGGCCAAGTTGGACAAGATTGACAGGGTCGGGATCGGGAAGTTTGGGTGGTGTGTCCGGATCCGGACTCTGCTCACCTTGTCCTCCTCGCTGAAGAAACTCAGCTCGGGAATGCCCTGGACCCATTCCAGGTATTGGCTGAGCAGTTGCAGGTTACAGGGGGAGTGGGCCTTTTGCTGCTGGTGGTCCCGGTGGTATGGCGAAAGGATCCGATGGAGTGTTTTCTTCTGCAAATGTGCCAATTGTGTCAATAATTCGACAAAATTAAATAAATAAATCAGCCAAAAAGTACCTCTGCCCCGTTCTCCGGCGGAGTGTACAAATCTGATCGGTCCTCGGCTGATCCGGGCTTATCCTGATCACTCAGCGATCCCGACCGGTCCCTGAGCTCGTTCGGCGAAGTGGTCTTGCCCCAGCAGTCCCTGATCACTAAATGATCAATTATCATCCCAATCTCATCATTTTCGTTTGATTTCTCTCACAATTCGGGTCCATTCCCATCTCCAAACATCGCTTCAGTCGGCATGCCCTGCAACTATTTCGGCGGCCTAAATATTTAAATTTCTCCATTTTTTTCTTCTTTTAAATGTTCAAATTTTACCATCTCGCAATTCGCATTCCAAATCGGAGCCACGATTCAGACAAATGTAATGCCTCTTGGAGGAGACGGAACGCCAGAAAAAGCCTAAAAATGGAATTTAAACGAATTTTATGAAATTTGGACTTTGATTTTTGACCTTTGCACCCATTGCAACACCAACTTCCGTAATGTTGTTTCGCGTTGTCAGCACCGCAAACCAAACAGTCAGGCATTGTGTTGGGCAGAGAATGAATTGGCAATAAGATATTTTAAGCTGATGAGGTGAGAGAAGAGGAGTTGCTGAAAGAAAAGTGGCAAAACAATGAAAATTGTGAATTATTTGAGCAAAAAGTGAGAATGGATGGGTGGGTGGATTATGTTTGGGCCTTAAATATGTATTAAGCCCCCGGGGACATTTGCGATTTAGTTCCTCGTTGGAATTTTGGAAAAACACAAAAGACATTTAAATTGTGGTGGGGAGGCGGGCGAAAGGGTCAGTGACCGGAGGAGGAGGGATTATGGCAAATAATTACGATGGACGGGGGAGTGGGGAGGGACATCGGCACATATGGAAGGTTATGGCCAAATGCCGAAAGGGGAGGAACCCACAACAAGAGGAGGACTAATTATTGGCCCCGGGGGACAAGGAAGTGTATTCGGATAAAGTGTTTTGGGGCAAAANAAAGGAACTCCTTCGGGATTGTCCATCAACGTGGACTTTTTATTCCAGAATTATAATTGTTTACGCCCTTTTCGCCACAGAAGGACAACCCCCGGACAGATGGCATTTGGCCAAATGCGGAAGTGAATTTGGGGGATCAGAGAGCAAATTGCAATGGGGCGAAGGGGAGGGTGGAATATTTAATAATTGGGGGAGAGGGATGATGGCAGGCAGATGATGATGGAGTCCGAAGTATTTACACTTTTGGAACGAAAAAGGGCAAAAAGGGGCAAAATCCAAAATAATAAAAATAATAATATAAAGGGGAGATGCAGATTAAAAACCCCGAGGGGAAGAAGGAAATGCAATGTTCAAAAACAAATTGGAGAGGGGAAGGGGATGAAGAGGAAATAATAAAGGGGAAAGTTGGGGAAAACACAACACTCTCGACAAATCCGAGATTGGAGACCAAACACCGAGAGAACGGAAGGGGGAGGAAAGAGCGGGGAAAAGGCGGAGACGGCAGTTGGCGACAGAGAAGCAGACGGAAAATTTAGTTCCGCATTGGGCTTAAAAGCCGAAGGAAGTGGCCAAAGGGCCAGACGAGCAAGGGCCATGCAAATTGGAGAGATGCACGTGAATCTTTGAGATCTTCAACTTCGGGATTAAGCGAATTTTTTAATTATTGCGTTTATTGGAAGTAAAAAATTAGGACAATTCATTAAAAAATTAGGACAATTCATTAAATAAATGTTTTAGCCGGAAATTGTCAAGGAAAATTGGCCAAAAATCCTGTCACGATTATTAACATTGATTTTAGCCGATTTTGAAGCTGGGACCAACCATGAGGGTCAAATGATTTAACTCAAAAAGCAAAGAAGCCTTTCCTATGTTCGTATCATCAACGCGTATTGAAATTGAAATGTTCAAAACATATTTTAAGAACTTTCATATTTTCACTAGTGGTGGAATAGGCTACAACATACAGTGACCCAAAAAAGTCTTGCATCAAAGGGTGAAAAAATGGGTTTGCGTGTATAGCTCGTTGTTCATCAACAACATTTGACCAAACTTTTCAGCGATTTTATACCTCAATCCATGAGGATTTCAAAACAGCAATTGGTTTTTACCTCTACACCATTGAACAGAAAATTTCCTGCCCCTACCTCCCATGACCCCCAAATCGGGGCGGAAATAAGTCTTGCATCAAACTGATTTTCCAATGTTTGGTGATATGAAAAAATCTGAAAAAATTCAAGCAAATTCATATGGGCTAGATGATCAAAAAATGCTATAAAAACAATCCAGATCATTGGGTAATTCATGGAGTTCTGGGTACCTCCAAAATGGCTTGAAAACGGGGGTTCCGGAATTCAAAAATTATTTTCGACGTGAAAGTCAGGGGAGAGAATTTTTGTTTTCTATTGAATATATCGCACACTCAATGGGCTATAAAATGCTGTTTAACCGACGCTCAAAAATTATTCTCTGAGAAGTTAGAAAGGGTTACAAAATTTTGATCCAAGGTATAGTGCAGACGTACGACCAGGTCAGACGGGACCAAGTTCAACATCTATACGCCGGGCGACAGGAAATGAGTTCAGAGACCACCAGGCAAATGTTATGAATCCATGTCACATTAAATTAGTCATAAATACGAACCGAATAGCAACTGACATGGATTAAACTTGTTGATATTCTTTTGGTACAATTTGATAATCCTAGTCAAATTTTTGTGACCCATGCTAACTTCGCTGAGAATGACTTCAGCGTATAGCTATTAAAGGCGTTTTATAGACTATTGTATGGGCAATATATTCAACAGAAAACAAAAATTCTCACTCTTTAATTTCATGTCGAAAATAATTTTCAAAGTTAGCAACCCCTGATTTCAAGCCATTTTGAGAGTACCCAGAACTATATGAAGGACCCAATAGAGCAGATTTTGTTTTTATAGTATTTTTTGATCATCTAGGCCATATGAGTTTGCATGAATTTTTTCAGATTTTTTCTTTCTCTAAAAAGTCAGAAATTATTTTTGATGCAAGACTTTTTCCACCCCAATTCGGGGGGGTCATAGGAGAGAGGACCAGCAGATAATATTCGGTTCAAAAATAGAGAGAAAGAATTCAATTGCTGTTTTGGAATCCTCATGGGTTGAGGTATAAAATTGATGAAAAGATTTGTTAGATTTCGTTGGCAGTTAACGAGGTATACATGCAAACCCATTTTTTCACCCTTTGATGCAAGACTTTTTTGGGTCACTGTATACATTCATAGGCAGATGTGTTTTATTTTTAGATAAAAGAAATGGGGGACAAAATCGGAATGTTCGAGTTTAGATGATGGACCAGGAAGTGTCGCAACATTGTCAGGGTGGCAGGGGTTTTTAAGGGAAGGGGACGGAATTGGCCACTGCAAATTTAATTAGTCGGGCGAATACTTCTAGAAAGGGCGTGCCTTTTGGGGCTTGGATCGTGAAAAGGGTTCCTCTGTTTTCTCTTTTCTGAATTGTTCCCGGGATTCCGTTTCCGGTGTCCTTTGCTGTTTTTCCTGCCAATTGCTAATTGCTCTGATCATTTTCAGCAACAACAATGGCACTCATCCCCTTTACCACCCACCCACTCCCTCCTACACAAACACACACTTTCCAATTTGAATTTGTATTTGTATTTTGGCACGATTGTTTCCTTTCCTTTTATTTCCCCACAAACTTTTTTACTTCCTTTTTCCCTCCCAATTCGTCACGCCCAACTGGGAAGGACGTACTTTCGCCCCATGGGAAGCAAAGGGGAGGGAGGGAGGGAGGGAACGCGGAAGTAAATTGTGCCGAGCGGCGACGGCACACATTTATTCCTTCCGTCGACGCCCGAGGGAATGTCCAAAAGGCCAATTGGCCAAGGACAAATAGGGCCAGAGAGGGGGCAGAGATAGGAGTGAAGAAGAATGAGAAAGGGATAGAGGAAATAGTGTGGAGGGAAGAGATGGAGAGGGATGAAAGATAAAGGGGGAAAGGGACAAACAAGGAAGAAGGACAGGAAGGATGATTGGGGGGGGGGGGGGGGGGGNGAGGAGAATAAGCCATGCTTATTAAAGAGAGAGGTCACAATGAGGAAGTAAAAGTGGGAAGAGAAAAAAGGAGGACACGGAAAATATTGGAATATGTTCCATTTTCCTCTTTTTAATGTTATTGCTCCAAAGAATACTAGGAAGATTAAGCCCGATACCGGGAACAAAACCAGCAACAGGACGATTCTCAGTTTTGATTGATTGTAATTCGTTTTTGTCCCTGCTCTCGAGCTCGATTTGGTCTCTTCTACTATATAAAATGCAGGCATATTGCTAGGACACAATTTTATACTGTACCTAGGGACAACTATAAACGAAATATACAGACTACGAAACTGATGTACAGGAAGGCAGAGTGGTCCCACTTGGTCTTGATCTAATTCAGTCATTTTGATTTTTGAATTCCGTCATTTTAATTATTCTTTTTTATCGAAGCCATAGAAATGCATAAGTTATATATCTTCAGGGAAGAACAGAACCAAAATGGGGAAGCAAAATTGTGGGGAGGAGGAGAGAGGGATGAAGAAAATTATATAGGGGATGGGGGAGCAGAGGAAAGAAAGGTGCAGAATAAAATCAGTGGCCTAATCCCCGGATCCCCGCTAAAATCCCCCTCCCCGTCATCAGAAACGCAGTTAGTTGGTGGTCAGAGTGTGATGGTCGAAATTCCAAAAGGATGAACCAATTGGATTTTTCATATTCATTTTTTAAATTTTTGGGTCTCTGAGTGATTGTCAACATTGATATCCATTACCTTGCGATACAAATAAATAGTTTCTTTATTGATTTGGGTGCGAGCTAAGGAAGAAAGTACCGGATTTGGAACAGCTTGGTGCCGTACTCGCGGTATGATCAGGGTAATATTGTGGTTTGTGGGCCCCCTTTTTTCTAAAAAAAATCGATGTCTCAAAAATGGCCCAAAATCACATCCTAGGGTCAGTTTTTGACGCTGAATACGATTCTGACGTCCATTTTGACTTAATGCGTCATCTGACGTCACTTTTTGACGTCGGAAATTTTTGACGTCAAAAATTTTTTTTCCAAAATTCCATTTTATGCATAAAAATCTGTGAAAAAAACAACAAAAAAACAACAAAATTAGTGTTCACATGGGTAAAACAATGAAACATGGTGCCAGAAGTTGTGAAAGACATTTCTTCCTGCAGTCCTTCTTCTTGCATCGCCATACTCCATAGCTTCTGCCCTGTTGCACCATGACGCTCATGTCGCCTCCGCATTCAGCACACGTCCGACGAGCGTGGAGCAGCCCCAATTCCTCGAGCCATTCATCGAAGTCGTTGTCGGGAAGCGCTAATTTTTCGTGCAGCTTCATCATTGTGAAGTTTCTTAGTTGTTCCAAGGCCATTTTATCGCAATATAAATGTATATTATCTAAAAATGGAATTTTGAAAAAAAAAATTTTGACGTCAAAAATTTCCGACGTCAAAAAGTGACGTCAGATGACGCATTAAGTCAAAATGGACGTCAGAATCGTATTCAGCGTCAAAAACTGACCCTAGGATGTGATTTTGGGCCATTTTTGAGACATCGATTTTTTTTTTCAAAAAAGGGGGCCCACAAACCACAATATTACCATGATCAGTAATTCTAGCAGGGGTCAAACATATGTACAAGTGTGTCTGTCCCGGTCATGTTTATCCTGTCTTTGACTTGGCCACCACCCCTACATTATTCAGCTAATTCCCCCGATTGTACATGGTTTCTTTCTCTGTCTGTTCTCTTGGTTTTCCCTTCTCTATTTGCTCTTCTTTCTGGTCCCATCGGATTCGTCGTCGGAAGAGGAAGAAGAATCTTCGGAGGAAGTGCCACTGCTGCTGGTTGTGTCCTCATCCTCCTCATCCTCGTCGGGGCTGAAATCGTAATTGCCACCAATTTTGACCAAAAACATTCCGAAAATGGAATTGGATACTTTTACTTACCAAAAGAGACAATGGAATCAGTGGGAAAATTACAAAAAAAAACATGTCAAAATTGATCAAAGTTTTGAATTTTGGCCAATTGCCTAAATTTCGCTGCGATAAATTACGGACGTTCTGTTTGGCGGCAGCGCGGCCTCCCCCGTACGACGGGAACGCTCCGAAGCCGCTTCCACCGCGTTGATCAGCAACCCGCGCATGCCGCCCTTCTCCAACTCGTGGATGCCGTAGATGGTGGAACCGCCTGGAAAGTACAGTAACCGATTGGTGGAAACCCAAAGGGATTAGTTGGTTCCCGGATACTGTACCATTCTCAGGATATACTGTGTGATGTCCCCGGATATTTGCCCACATTATTTTCCCTGATCAGTTCACTAACTATTTTTTATTTCTCTGCCGATCATTTCCCCGATCACTGCTTGCTTACAGCTTACCCGGACTTTGGACTGCCTCCTTAAGCACGGCGGGATGTTCGCCAGTCTCCAAATACATTTTGGCAGCTCCATAAAGGGACATGGCAGCCAACTTCAGCGACAATTCACGGGGAAGTCCCTAAAATTTGATTGTGAAATAAAAGTGCCAATTATTTTCGACCATTTTGACGCCTCCATCCGCAAGTCCTTCGATCATCGAAAATCCCTGAAATTAAAATAAAATATTTTTAATAATAAATATAAATCATTTTCACATAGGATGGTCCACTTCCACTCAGGCCGGTAATCGGGTCGATTTGAATTTCCGGGACCTACAGTAATCTTATACAATTTATCATTGCGCATCCATTCAAATTTCACCTCAACGGCATAGCCAACGGTGGTGAACAAGTCTTGGACAATCTGCGAGTCCCCTGAGAAAAAAAGATAAAATTAAATTTTTGAAATCCTGGCAAGTGAGACCATCCTGGCAGGCAGACCCTGAATAAATAAAAAATAATTTTAAAAAATAATCCAACATTTGCCCACCCATGGCATAGGCCGAAGCACCGGCCCCCACAACTGCGGGAGTGTCTACAAAATTCAAAATGTCAAATTTTGGAATTTTTCGAATGACAAATCACTTGGCATTACGCGGGCAACCCGGGATTTTGAAGGGAGTAACTGGACAAAATAAATATTTTCAAAATATAAACATAATTTTGGCCTTCACCTGTTCGATGTAGCGAAGTGTGATCCCTGCAAAAGGATGTTTTGAATAATTTTAACGCGAAAATGCAAATTTGCCCAGTGCGATGGAAATGAGCAGATGGTCCCGGCGGAAGTTGGGCGCGATCTCGGAAGTGACCTTGCTGATGTGCATCGGCTTCACTGCCAACACGATCACATCGTTCTGCTTGGCCACTGCAATTCCAAATGTCCAATTTCCGTCAAATCCAGAAATTCGCTTCGGTAACCAACCCTGACTGTTGTCGTTTGTCGTTCCGATTCCCAATTTCTTTACAAAATATTTATTTGGCCATAAAATGTTTGTCCCTTACCTTGCACTGTTCAAGCAATGCCTCGTCTGACTGTGTGAATGGATTTGGGGATATGTTTAAGGATAATATTTTCAATTGTACCTTTGGACAACTGGCCATCAAATTTTCCGCGGGATATCGTCCTGTTTATTTAATTTTTTGCTTTTTATTTATTTTTCGCCTTCATTCTCACCGGAATTGATCAGACCCCGGGCTGTGTGCATAAATATATTCCATATTAATTAATTAATTAATTAATTATTTGTCCAATTTTACCCAATGCCTGGGCCATTTTTCCAGCACCGATGAAGCCAATTTTCATCTTTCAACTTGGTGGATCAAAAAATAATAATAAAATTACAAAAATAATTTGGTCAATTGCATATCAATCAAACCAACCAGCAGAGTTGGTTGGTCGAGATTGGAGATGGGTTAGGGAATTACGCCGATAACGATTGATGATGATGAGGGGCAATACCATCCAAATTGGTGATCGATTCGGAAAGGGTTTCGGGGGAGGGGCAAGGCGGGGTCCTTGCGATAATGAATGAACCATTGGTGATAATGGCGGTGATGGGTGATCATTGACCATTTTGGACGAGATCAGGGTAGAAGAAGTTGGGAGGAGAGAGAAGAGAGACGAAGGGAGAGGGAGAGACGAAAACCAAACTCAAAATGGTCAAGATGATCCTAAATACGGTGGAAGGACCACTTTAAATATGAGGATGGGATAGTCAAATGATAATTTGTAGAGAAATCAGCAAGTATTTAAGCAGTACAGACTTGGGCTAATAGGGGAAGAATCCGTTTCTGATGCTGTCAACGGAATTCGGGACGAACAATTTATTTTGATACATTTTAAGAAATTAAGCCATAAAAAATGCGATCAGTTGATCCGTTCGCAATCGGCATGCCCTTGCCGGTACGGGGTCCAGATCCAGAAACCAAATGCCTGCGTCACCGCTCGCGCAATGGCGTGAAGCGAGTGACCCATCAGAGTTGGCGGCACAAACCGGGTGCATTCTCATAAACAACTTTTAATGTTGGGAATCGAACCTGGCGTTTTCCAATATCCACTCCGCCGACTTTCGTAGTGACTCCGAGAGGGGGTCCGCCCACGTCCCGAGCTTTGTCCATGATCCGCCAAAACTTTCGCAGTAACCCGAATTTATGAGCCAGAGATTTTTCATCCCACATACATATGTACCTACACTCGTGGCCATAAAAATATTCCAATTTTTTCAAACTATATTTTGAAGCGAAAGAAAATACCATGCAAACAAAAAAGAGAGAACAGAAAAGAAATTAATATGGGACAGAATTTCGCTTCAACTTGTATTTGAAAAATTTGGAACATTTTTATGGCCACGAGTATATTTCTCTCCTGATGCGTTGGTTTTTTTTTGGCATTATTTGGATTAATTTCGACTATTATCAGGTAAGTCGTTTTTTGTCCAAAAACCTTTTGTTCCTTGGATATTGAACAGGTCACAAACGGACCGATTCAAAAGATTTCCAGTTGACAAAGGAATAAAGTGGAGTTAAGTCTGAAAAAGACACCAGACAGTTTGATGGGAGTAGTGTTGATCTGCAGCGTCAGAGAGTTTTCCCAGTGTACTTCTCAATCCATGCAAAATTGTGTCCGTCCACTGATGGTTTGCAGGCCAGAAAGCACTGACTAATGGATGAATTAGGCAAATAGCAATCAATTAGCTGATAAATGATTGGGGACAAAATCAATGGGGGAGGGATGGGGGTGATTGGGACCATCACCACACCAGCAGAACCTGTTGGCCTGTCCCCCATCCCCCCCCCAATCCCCCTCTTTACCTGTGTGGCTTTGCATTGGATCGGGGATCCCCTGTCCCTCTCCGATCACTGATGGGTGCTCTATCCGCGAGTTGGGCCCAGTTCTTGCTTCCCCTTGGACTTTCGATAATCCTCTTTGCCAGTCAAACTTTCCAAGCTGCCACCTTTGTCACATTGCATTGTCAGGTTGATTTTAATAGGAACATCCTTCTACATAACTAGCAGGGCTGCGTCGGATGATCCGAAATCCGATGTATTTCCCGATCCGATGATCCGTATCTGACCCGATGATTTTTGGGTTGATCCGATCCAATGATCTGATCCAAATTTTCGCTGATTCGACGCAGCCCTGATAACTAGTGTATTGTATTTGTGAGAAATCAGTCGGGTCCTTTGTCCTCTCCCTCCCCCTCCTCAAAATTCGATCTTCGCCATTTCAGGGCAACGGCCTATACGTTTCCGGAAGAGCTGACTCGAATGGGCCGACGGCGGAAGTGCCCCTCCTCTCCGAGTTCACAATGTCTTTGCAAATCCATCCCTTCCACCAGATCCCACCCAATTGGTTCCCTTCCATCGGTTCAGGTTCCACCTGAGGGGACATCGGGACGGGGCTGTGTCCTTCGTCACCAAGTCCACTCGGATGTTCCTGACCACGGTGCCAGGCTTCTTTGGCAAAATCGTGATGACCCACCAGAATCAGCACAAACCGGGTAAATTATTCGGAAAAATAAAGGAACTTTTAATTTCCCATTAAACCCCAACAGGAGATCCGTCGACAAAATACAAATTGATACCGTACACGGACGGGACCTATGCAATAAAAGTACTAATCAAAAAAAAACCCCACCCTAAATGCCGCATTTCTTCTATTATAAGATTGAAAATAGGCCCACCCCTCAGCAGAGGGGGTGGGTTGAAAATAAAGGCGAAAAAACTCATTAGGTCTCATATCCGTGGCCATAAAAAGGTTCCAATTTTTTTGAAACCATAGGTTGAAGCGAATTCTATTCCATCCTTTTCTCTGGGGTCAGGTCAATAGAACCCAATTCATTAGAACCCAAAAACTTCCCTTCAAACAAAAACTTTTTTTAGACATTGCTAGGCCAAAACTATAAAAAGCAAAAAGGTGTAGAATTTAAGAACCCCACTTATGGCCTATTTGGTTTTTCGAATTTCCCTGAAAAATTTTGAAATTTTTGAAATTTTCGAAAAAAATGCAAAAAAATTTATTTTTTTGAAAATTTCAATATTTTTCAGGGAAATTCGAAAAACCAAATAGGCCATAAGTGGGGTTCTTAAATTCTACACCTTTTTGCTTTTAATACATTGCGGGACCTACCAAACATAAAAAAGTTTTTGTTTGAAGGGAAGTTTCTGGGTTCTAATGAACTGGGTTCTATTGACCTGTAGCCCTTCCGTTCTCTCTTTTTTGCATGCTATTTCTTTCGTTTCAGAATATAATTTGAAAAATTGTAACATTCTTTATGGCCATGAGTATACATGTACTAGAGAAGTGCGCAAAACATTTTTTGTAAAAATTTCGGACCTTTAGGCCCTGGCGAATGGACAGTATGTCAGCTGCCGCAACCAGGCACATTTATTGTTCGCTAACCGCAGCAAAGTGCAAGGGCCATTTGAGCGATTCTACTTGGATTCGGTGACTGCGCTGGCGGAATTTGTGACCGCCCGAGTGCCGTTGAAGTTGCGGCACATCAAAAGGACCCAGCAGCAGGGAAGGGTCTAGGGGGACAGACTGGTTGGGTTGATTGAAATTGAAACCATGTTTTGCTTAAATTTACACAATAACAAGCTTAACTTTAATAGGAATTCTCAAAATAAAAGAAATGTAAATCACAGGCAAAAAATGTTGGCCATCAATGCTGAGGCAATTCACTTGTCAGATCAGTTTTCGAGATGTCAATGTTCGAGCTGTGTGGGGGGTAATCGGAGCAGCGCCACTCTTCGGCACTTACTTAAAGCACACAAAAATCATAATTAATTAATTAATTAATATAAAAATTCGTTGCCCTTTGTAGCGCAAATAAATATAATACTGTCGCGGTTAGCGCGAATTTGGGTCCTGATCCCCGAAACAACCGAGGTGTGGCACCTCGGAATCCTCCTCCTCCCTGTGAGTGAGAAAATTAATCCGAGCTTGTAAAAATTTAAAAGCTGGATTGGTGAAGGAAAAATGCTGTTATTGGGTAACTATGTAGGTAAACTTTGATAAATCGATTTATTCCAAAAAATGATCACAAAAAATAAATTTCCTTTATCATAATAAAGCTTGGGCAAAACGTTAGGCCGCCGGTGGGACTCGAACCCACATATCTCCTATCCGGGGAGAGCTTTCACCATTAAGCTACAGCGACACGTTTGCCCGCCCTTTAATGGATGCTTTTCATGGGATGGGAATCGCTCTTGGGAGGCATTTCCTCTTCTCCCTTACATCATATATGCAGAAATGGAGATGAAAAATAGTTGGATAGATTAGGATGAAATAATGAGATGGGGTGGGGGGTCAAAACTAATTGAATAGTTGAAAAAAAGTAAGAATTGATTAATAACAACAATAATCATAATGTGTTGTAATAATATTTTTAATTGGTCACAAGGAATAAGATTAGAGCAAAGAAATAGAACTATGAGGATCCAAGCTGATGAGAAAAGAAAAAACAAAACAAAAAGTGGCAGTGATCAGAGAAAATGAATGATGTATGAAGGGGAGGCTTTGGCTGTTTGGTAAGGGAGTTTGTACATTTTGAGAAGAAAGGGAAGAAAGATCGTTGCTGTTTTTGGACATGGATAATGGGGGCGATTCAATGGCTCCTGAGCTGACATTCAACGGAGAAAGATCATGGAGAAATGAGGGAGTGGAAAAGAAAGAAAGTTGCGAAATGAAAAAAAGGACAGATAGCTGCATGAAAGATTTGGGATATATCAACAAAGGTCGAAAAGGGAGGAAGAAAAATGGAGCGGTGGATATAGGTAAGGTATTTTTAATTATCTCGAAGAAGAGTTGAGGTTACGGTAGATACAGACAAAACGGTCAGCAGATCAGAGAAGATTTTGCCTGAAAATGTTCGCTATCATTGAAATTTTATAAAAGGTAGCGCATACCTTAACAAGTAGGGG
>LDKF01002156.1:1115-11515 GCA_001026735.1 Rotylenchulus reniformis | reverse complement strand
AATGTCAAGACCAAAAAAATGAAAAGGGTCCCTCTTGTTAAAAATCATTTTCGGCCTTAATCCTCCTCCCCTATTTTTTCTAGCTACGGGCCTGACTTTAACAATAATAAATATTTTCCTATAATATCTACCGGGTAAAGTTGGAAGTTGTCGAACATTGAGGATAGTTCTTCAAAAGAATATTGCTGCAGAACGACCTGAATAATTTGTACTAAAAATAAAACAATTAATGATGAAAGCTCACATAGTCATTGAAGCACTGACTCCGTCGAGCACATTGCACGCAAAATATCTTAAATAAAGAGATATGTTTTTCAAATTAAATATATTAATATAATTATTTATATTAGGTAATACAGTTCTTCGGTTTTTAACTGGATAAAGGCTGTTTGCTCACCTTCCATTTTCCGCCAATTTCTTTGACAAACAACAGGTTAAACACTTCGATCTCGCACAAATGACAGTAATGGGCACACTCGCCCTTCTGTCTCTGCTGCTTTTTGATTGGGCTTTTCAGTGCCGTCGCCACGTAATCCACAAGCATTTGGCAGTAGGCCAACGAGCGGATGAGCATGTGTTTGACCAGGTTGTACAATTTCTAGCAAATGGAAAATATGAATTTTATTTGGAATTGATTTAAAAATTAAAATTAAAAAAAAATTAAAATTAAAATGCAAATTTTGTGATTTTAATTGTTTTCTGACCTGATTGCTGAATCGGACATCTCTGGCCAATGACCAGCAGAGATGCTGCATTGGAACTAGCGACTGATAGGACTAAATGGATCTTCCGTTGGGGGAGATGATGAATCGATCAATTTACTGTTAGTCTGTTCCATTCGTGCGCTCTCAACGCCATCTCTAATTGAATCGCTGTCATCGGGCCAACATTCCTAAAATTCTTTTTGAAATAATTTTACAAATAAATTTCGAAATAACCATGCAACATTGTTGCACCATCCGGTGCTTTGAACCCAATGGACACAGCCGCCACTGACCCAAACAACATCGCCGGCCTTTTGCTAAAAATGGATTGGTAGAGATTTAACTCATCATTTTATTATGTGGTTAACCGTAAATCTATAGAAGGGTATGTTGGCCTTGATCAAATCAGGTACTCCTGGCCACCACGCGCCGCGAAGAAAATCAATATTGCGACTTGAAAATTAAAAAACATTAATAATAGTGCTAAATAAAGTTTAAAATTGTATTCTTTAACTTACTCTTTGCACATCTTTTCAAGTGCTAAAAATTCGGGAAAATATTAAAATTATTCCAAGTGGGCAAACCTGGCCAGTACTCATATGGAACGCCAAACCACTCACATTCCCCTAAAAGAACGCAAATTCCGAAATTCCGAACATTTCCACAAAACCCCAAATCCGACCTGGACCTATGTTGACATTTACACTTGCGAAGCTGTTATTTTCCAAATGGCCAGGTGTTCGGCACCCGGGCACTTTCAGATACAATTGTACTGTGTTCATGCCGTATACTGTATGGCCAAGATAGCTGAGCATGTTACTGGCTGAATGAAGACGGCAGAAGGACGGCAACTTGTTCAGTTCTTTCAGTTGAGCAAAAACTGAATAAAGATTTATGTAAAAAAAAATTGGGAATTGGCATTGGCCTCGATATAATTTGTGGGTTTTTGTTTTTACATTTGCGTTCGTCGCTAAGATCAACATTCGTGCCGAACTTGATGATCTTGTACACGCTCTCCTCCTGCCTACTCGTGGGTGTTCCTCCTGCGCTTGCTGACTTTCGTTTCTTCGATGGTACTGGCGATGATCCGTCCACGGGCGTTCCCGTGCTGGGAGTTGATTGTTGGAATAATTTTGGGTTGGCCTGTCGCAATTTTTCAGTCTCTTCCTTGAGCGAATGTCTTAAATTGTGGAATAAAAGAAAAGGATAACAACTTTCTAGGATAGGATCATTACCGAAATGATTCGGCCTGGTACTGTCCATATCTTGAGATGGTTGACCACGACTTTGAACTCCTCTGAATTTTTAAGGAACTTTGTTTTTTTGGGATTCAAACTCACAATTGCCCAAGTTTGCTCGCCCTTCTGGTCCAGATTGACATCGTAGGAAGGCATTTTGTACTGGGTCCTAACTTCGACCTGTATTTGGTTGGTTCTGATAAAATTGAAAGTATTTCCAGGTTATCACCTCATGATCAGGCGCTGTTTGGATCAGTGTTTTGGTGGAGAATTGGCTAAGATCAATCTTCAAGGCCAGGGTCAATCCGTGGATCAGTACAATTGGTTGGTTGTAGCAATACTGTTGTAGTTCCATCGCATTTGCGTCCTTCTGGTTCTCCACCAGCACCAGCGGGGTCTTCAACAACAGTTTGTCGCCACTGAGACCGTGAGTGGGAGGCACGGGTTGTTTCGGAGGGGGCACGTCCTCGTCGAAGATGGGGGACAAAAAGTATTCGTCTGGCTTGGACACGCGTTTTTTACCTGAAAGAATAATGGAAATGTATTTTTTGAATCTAATAGCTACTATAGAATTAATGGCCAGTTTCATTTGAATGTCCGTATTATTTACTTATTCATAAATCAAAAATTTCAAATATATGCCCTTATTCCCCCAAATTGGCTCTAAACCATTTCAACCTACATAAATCGAAAATTTCAGCGGAGGTAATGGTAACAGGGACATGGATCGGGGCAAGTAGTGAAAAATTGGGAGGCAGTTCGGAAGAAGTAGAGGTAGATGATGAGATCTTCTCTTCCTGTATTTGCTGTTGGCGTTGGTGGGGGGAAAGGGAGGAACAGGAGGGGACAGGCTGTCCCTGCTGCTGCTGTTGTTGTTGTTCCTCGACCATCGATTCTTCCTTTGGGGACATCATCGAGGAGGGTAAAGGTAAAGGATGTTGGTAGTGTTGATGGAACGAGGGGGCAATGTCGGGTCGATCTACGGATGGCGGTTTGGCAAATTCATCCGCTTCAACACTTATCTAGATTAAATAAATAAATAAAGATTGGCTGAAAAGTATGTTTTAAAAAATATTAATGGGAATTTAATTCTATTACCCTCCCCTTCCCCAAAAAATAATCCTTATTAGTCAGCCAATTTAGTCAAAAAAATTGTAAATGAATCTTCCAAAACGAATTGAATCAGATCATTAAAAGTGCGATTGATGATATAATCATATAATCGAAGCAATATATTACTATAGATCAGCAAATGGAGTTTCCTAGTTCCTTCCTATTAATTTGCTTCCGGTTTTTGCTAATGTATAGGATGATAATCAAATTTTGTAAGAGGATTGATGAAAAAAATTGAAAAATTAATATGAAAAAAATATGCTAAAATGTTAATACATCATGTTTTTGTGAAAGATTATAGAGTATCTTAACCTATAAATTATGAACTCGCAATACTCCTTCCCCTCTCCCTCGTCACTTTCTGGCCACGTTGGTCTTGCCCTTTAAGGGTATTATCATGCGATATGTTTCCGCTCTCCTCCCACCTTTTTCTGTTGATGAATCGGTCCCTCTGCTCCTTTGCTACTTGTGGTGGCCTCTTCGTCCGATTTTCGCGGATTATGTTCTTCATCCTGTTGTTGTTCGCTACTGGCAGAAGAGCATGGTGCTGGTACCCTCTGCTCCAATTCTCGTAAGAGTGTAGTCTGAATGGAATAATTTCGAAATTTCGAGAAAGAAACAATTCTATTCTCTGGCCCACAAAATGTTAAAAATTAACTAATTCAAGATTTTTAAATCAAACTTGGAAATACATTTAATTTAAATCGTATTTTCGAATTATGATTCCTATTTTTTAAAAATCTGATCCCAATTCCGTCATAAACGTCAATCTTTCTCAAAACTAAAATTATGTTCTATTATATCAATTTCAGTCAGTTCGAATTTAATATAAATTATTTCATAAAAGCCATTTTCCCTGATAAAAATGACTAAAATATAGATTGTTTTTACCTCAAGACCACCCTCCAACTGGTCCTTGTTGATCTTTAAAATTTGCAATATTTGGCGTTGTGTGGGCGTCAGCTTGACTGTGGTTTCACCGCGCATTGAATCCGCTATCAGTTCTTGCATGCTCCACAGAGGCGACCCTTCGCGATAGGAGAGAATCGTCTGCTGAAAAATGGCTAGAAATGAATGAAAAGAAATAATCAATAGACTTGAGAAGGATTTGTATTTTTAATTTTTGTATTTTCAATGACTTGGTAAGGACCGATTCCATGGAGTTTGGCCTTACGACCAAAAGGCTGGAAAATGAGTACAAATAGGATGCTTTTCTCTCATTAATCTAGCATTAGTTCTTGCTTTATTGCAAAAATACTTTTAGGATCTTGAAAATAAGCTAATTAATTTCGTGAAAACCCAATTAAATGTTGGCTCGTTTGCCAAGAGAGTAATTATAATTAATCGAGAGAAAAACGAATCAATTCCATAAGCCGCCATTAAACACCCACGCACGTATAGATGAGCAGAATGCTGGGGATTCCCTGGCTCAGTTAATTTATAAAATGCATAAATTCCATGGTTCATTTAGTTATAAATTGCACTTCCTTAACCAATTCGTTAAAATTCCCGAAAGCAATAAAGAAATTCATTAACAAAATCACAAGAAATCGCGAGATCTCGAGTTCTAAGCCAACAACCACAGGTGTAATTGGCACCTTTGTGTTTGTTCATTATGTTATGAATGGGTAATTTCCCACAAATGCCCTTATTAGACACCCACGTTTTTCAAGTCGGCCAGCCGTTGACGTCTGAAAGCGGGACGAGGGGGTAAGGATTATAATTTTGTGCCGTCTGAGTAATACTGACACTTGCGCCGGAATTCCCAGCTGCCAGGCACTCTCGATGGGAGGCAATCTGAACTTTGGGGATAATAGAAAAGGATGAAAACCTAATTGAAAGATTAATCCGTGGATATCATAGGGAAAGGATTGATCATTGATGAGTGATGAGACATGAGTGTGTAGGCAGAACTAGGTATGATGCCATCATTCACTAACACTAGTAAGTTTTTTTCCAAACAAATCTTAAACTTTAAAAATATTCTGCTTTAAATGCAAAAGTTTTTTCCTAATATTTTGAAATATAGTCCAGACTTTCGTTAAGATAATCCTCTTCCCGGTGATATAATACAAAAGTGCATGGGCCACATTCTATGAATTAATGAAGAGACGAGGCATGAGAAGGTGTGAAAACACGAAAGGTTCGAAGAAAAAGGGCGACGACGACCAAAGGCGCATTGGTTTGAGTGAGTGGGATATGGGGCGAGAGATTGAAGTGATGAGGGAAAGAGAAAGATTAAACATGCACAGTGCCAATCGACACGGGCGAGTCGAGAGTGGTGGGTGGTGGCGCTCGCGCGAGCGCAGCGACGTCAGCAAAAACGTCAAATCAGCAGAACAAAAATTGGATGGGAAAGTGGAGGAAGAAGGTGAGAGAATGGGGAGGGAAAATGGAATAAAGGGGGAGAGAATGAATGGATGGATTGTTGGACTAAACATTGGAGGAGAGAGAGAATAAAGAGATTCTCAATATTTTTTGTCTATAATTAAGACCTTTTTGGACTGGAAATTTGCAGATGCATAAACATATCAGCATTATTATTATTACTAGATGAGATTATTGTGATAAAATTATTGGTTTTAATTAAAAATGAAAATAATGTCCAAGATCTTCTTTTTCGATAATCTTTTAAAATGGTTTCTTACAAAATAGAGTCAGGGTGTCGGTTGGTTTGCTGGTGCTGTTGTTGTAATAATAGGGTGTAGTTTTTCGGCCCACCAATCTGGTTGANTTCCCTTTCAATCACGGAAATGCGCACTCGCAACTGTTCTGGTGGTTCTGTTGGGAAATTTTATTAATGAGCCTTGACCATATACTTAAACCCTTTTCAAATACATAACCAAATAAACTAAAAAATTAAATGTATAATAATCGGCGTAAAAACCCATGAAAATTCCAATTATTTAATTTTCTCTTTTTCTCCATGCACTTTTCTGTGTTAGATTACATAAGGAATTCGTTTCAAAAAATCGATGGTTCAAAGCGTTTATCAAAGGTTATTTTTGCTATCGTAAATGCCATGATTTTCTGAATTGATTTTCTTTCCAATTTTATTTTTAGCTGGTTATTAGCATCACAGCAAAAATAGGGATGGGTCGGCCCCTCCTAGGATAGTTAGTACGAGGGGCTGGTAAGAGAGGGATGGAGTACGGCAGGCCCGTAGCCAGGGGGGGCCATGGGAGCATGTGCCCCTCCCCCTCCGAAATGCCATAATCAAAAAATGAAAAGAGTCCCCCTGTTAAAATTTTCTTGAAAAATTGAAGAAAGTGGCCGATTTCCTTTAAAAATCGTCAAATTTTTTCAAAATGTTATGAGATCCATAAAATCAATTTATTAGTTCATTATTAAATAAATGTTGTCAAAAATTCTAAGAACAGAAATTAACCAACAACCAACATGTTATCTATTATTCCATATGAATTGAAAAAATAGGTTAATTTCATTCATTTCAGCTGCGTATTTGTCCCCTTTAACCGGAAATCTGAACGAAAACAAAAACACCACCCACCTGGTGTTGCTTGGAGTGCCTTTGTGTAGGCGGTCAGCGCTTCGGCGTATTGCAAATGGTTTTCGTAGAGGCGGCCAAGATCGAGCCAGGCCCCGAAATGACGATCGTTCAGTTGGACAGCACAAGCGAAGGCCTAAAAAGGATTTAATAAAAAAAATAAAGAACATGAAGAAAGAAGAAAAGAACATTCACACTTCACAGGTCAAATTTAAACAAAGTATGCGATGAAAAAATCAAAAGCTATTTGGGGCTCATTCGGGACCAGGTCAAAATGTCCGTGGACAAAATGTCCGGACGGCAAAACCGGACAAAATGTCCGGCCAGCCAAATCGGACAAAATGTCCGCGGTCAAAATGTCCGGACAGCTAAAAATGGTCAAAATGTCCGGCCAGCCAAAAACGGTTAAAATGTCCGAATTTTGGTCATTTTTTATAATTATGAAATTAAGGTTCGAAGTTTAACTTTCGAAGAATAATTTTCATTCCGTCTCATCCAATTTTTTGCAGGCCACAGATTTCTAAAAATTTCACAGGAAAAATTTTCAGAGGATTAACAAAAAATATTTTCAAATGGAATTTTTAAGAATTTCCAAAAAAATTTTTCAGAGGTCTAGAATTTTCGAAAATTTTCAGAGGTCTAGAATTTTCGAAAATTTTCAGAGGTTAGAATTTTCAAAAAATTCAGAATGCCTAGAATTTTCTAAAAATTTCACAAACCCACGAATTTTTAAAAATTTTCACATACCTCTGTGTTTTTGGCTGGCCGGACATTTTGACCGCGGACATTTTGACCCCCTGCCGCTCATTCAGCATCAGTATAAATAATTAATTTAGTTAAAAAATTTTGACATTTTATAAAAAAAATGAATTACTAATCCGGTGGCGCCTATCATAACTCATGGCTAAATCTAAAAACTCAAAAAAATCGTAAAAATCCAAGAAAAATAGATCTCAATTTATTTTCATAATTTTTTATTGGATGTGTTGTGTATTGCAGTCAAATACCAACAAAGAAGAAGAATAATAAAATAATATTCGAATAACGAATAAGGTTTCCAAAATAAGAATAATAATAAAGTATTTATTAGCCGAATAAATCACAATTATATAAATCGAGGAAGTGAATAATGAATGAAAGGTAAAACACAAACAAATCGGGGAGGATCAAATGTCATCGAATTTGAATGGGAAATTGGCGCCTAAATTGCCACGATCTTAACCAGCCCAAATACCCAACATCTCCCTCTTTAAGTTTGGTCCTTCCTAGGCGATTTGCCTTCCGATCCGAATCTGTCCTGTGCATACGAATAACCGGGGTCGATCCATGTGAAAAGTTCCGAATCCTCGGCGGATTTCGAATGGTAGCGAATGTAACTGGGATCCGACCCGGACACATCATCCAATCTGATCTGCTCGGTTCTTCTGGCGACCACGGCTCTCAGTGACGGCACTCGCACCTGGAATGACGACTTACCTGCACTTCCGACGACAGTGCCCGGCAGCCAGCAAATTTTCCGGTGGCGATAATTTATCACTTTGACCTTATCACCGTTCTTGAATTCGGCTGAATTTCCGCGGAACTTGCCGTTCCGATCAGCATCATCCTTCCCCTTATGAATGACTGCCACCGCCTGTTCCGGCGTTTCCTGGCATAGGCCTTTCCGCATGGGTGCCCGTGTCCAATCCGTTGTGGGGAGGATATCCAAAGCTCTAATCCATGGAATCCCCAACAAATCATGACGAATTCCGTCGCTGACAAAAGCAGTGAGCTTCTTGGGTTGTCGTTCCCCCACTCTGACAATGCACTCAACTTGCCCTCGAATTCCGACACGCCTTCCATTGCAGTCCCTGACATTCACTTTGGCCTGTCCAAGCTTCGGTTCCAGAAGCTTCCGCCAAGTATCCGATGTCAACATGGCAACTTGCGCTCCCGAGTCAACCTTCATTTCAACCTCAATACCGTTGACTTGCACTGGGACTTTCCACCAGTCCGAATTTTCCGCATCTGTTGCCAAGCAAAATGCGTCAACTGCTACTGTGTCCACAGCATGAGAAGTCCTCTTCTCTTTCCTGCTTTTTTCCTTGAAATCAGGGCACGCACTGCGGATGTGTCCCAGCTGGTTGCACTTAAAGCATCGTGCTTTTCTGTGCCGGCAGTCCCGACGACTGTGACCAGCATCACCGCATGCCGAACAATCCCTATCTGATGCACCGCTAACGACAGAATCATCGTCCCTAGGTTTGGGCTTGCGCACTTTCCCCTTCACTGGCCGCTTGTCCCTCCATTGCTGTGGATGTGGATGCGAGTGCACCGCATTCGCGAATTTGGGATCTTCCGAGCGGGCCAGCGAGATTGCGCTCTCTCGAATCAGCTGGAATGCCCTGCACTCCTCGCCCAATTTCTCCAAGGACAGATCTTCATTGCGTTTCCGTGACTCTTCCAGCAATTGCAGGCATTTTTGCCGCAGATCGTGATGGTTATCATGCAGTCCCACCACCATGATCAGGCACTTCAGTGTCTCTTTGCTGAGAGTCAGCTCGGCATTTTCACATGCGGCGTTCACCTGCGCCAAGAACGAGGCAACATCTTGATCTGCGCCTTGTTTCATCCTGAAACACTCAAAGCGACGGACGAAAAGTGACCGTGTGTCACCGAACAGTTCCTTCAGGCGCTGCACCGCATCCGCAAAATTCAGCTCATCCGGCAGCTTGGGCAGAATGCTATCTGCGAATCGGGCGTACTCCGGGTCAGCCAACTTGCCGACGAGTAGCCGAACTTTGGTGGCCTCTTCCAAGTCTTTTCCGTCTTGCTCGATGAACTTGCCGTACCTTTTGAACCAATGTTCAAAGGTGAATCCCGTCTCTGGTTCATAATTGAATTTCCCGATCCGCGCATCGAGCGAAGAGGCGAGACTGGCCATAGCTGAACTGCTTGATTGCTGCGATCCGGCTTGCTGATCAGCCAATTGCTTGAACATGGCCTTCATCATTTGCTGCTGAGTCGCCATAAACTTTTCAAATTGCGCTTCATTCATGATGGATGCTGATTCCGGTCGGTGGTCAATGCCGCACCCTTATTGCTCTGGTTTGCACCTAGCAAACACCGTCTCTGTCGCCTAGACAGGGAGCAAGGGTGTGTGCTTTTGTTGAGTTGTTAAATGTCGCCTAGACACTTAACAACAGCACAAGAGTTGAAAATCGATGGATGAAATGCGCTATCCGACAACAACCCAATGAATGTCCGGGCGCACAAAAAAATCTGTCCAAAAAGGGATCCAAAACAAATTTTTCAGACCTGTCGAATTTCCGGATTTCTGTCGACAATCCTCAGCCTTTACTGGCTGCGCCAATTTGTTGTGTATTGCAGTCAAATACCAACAAAGAAGAAGAATAATAAAATAATATTCGAATAACGAATAAGGTTTCCAAAATAAGAATAATAATAAAGTATTTATTAGCCGAATAAATCACAATTATATAAATCGAGGAAGTGAATAATGAATGAAAGGTAAAACACAAACAAATCGGGGAGGATCAAATGTCATCGAATTTGAATGGGAAATTGGCGCCTAAATTGCCACGATCTTAACCAGCCCAAATACCCAACAGGATGCACTTCAAATCAAAACAACCTCAAATCAATCGTAATTCATAAATATAAAAAATACCTGTAAGGCGTCAATTGGCTGATTTTGTTGTTGATAAAGCACTCCGATGCTCCGCCAAATGTTCGCATCCGACTCGTCGCTGTCTATCGCTGTCCGAAAGGAGACGAAGGCATTCTGGGCAGCCTGATCCTGAATCATTGAAAATAAATCGAACAACGACCAAACTG